>JAOEHY010048933.1:0-17485 GCA_025447955.1 Psilopsiagon aurifrons
AGGAAGCCCTCAAATCCCTTTTCTCCTGCTGCTGTGACCGTCTCTGCGGTCTCCTGTACCCGTAAATAGGTTCAAGCGTTCCAGACAAACGCAATTAAAGTTGCCCCTTCTGTGGCCGAGAAGCACAAGATGGCTTAAAGGAGGATGGGGGCGCCTGTTTGAAAGCCGGAGCAGCTGATGCTTACGCAAAAGGTCTCCTCTAGAGGCTGGATTTATAAATATTTCACCTACTTCAGCTAGGAAAGACTATGGCAATTTTTAGAACACTCTTTCCAGGCAAAGCAGAATCGATGGCTCAGGGCTGGCTCCAGGCCTGCACACCACATCCCCTCCCATGGCAGTGCCAGGGACCTTGCACAGGTACTCACACATCCTGTGACCTCAGGAATGCTGCTCCAGGCTGCAGGTGCTCATTTCCACCTGGACATAGCTTAATGTTTAGCTAATCCAAATTGCGTCTGGGACCTTGTTCCTCCCTGTCTGTGGCATCCACTGGAGTCTTCCCATAGCAAAAGGAGCAGGATCATATCTTCTCCCACCACCAAAGTGAACTGTGGGGACCAGCATAGCGCAGGTGGTGGGCAACAAACCCGATTGCCCAATGTGCAGCACCTGTGGGGCACCTGAAGCCATGAAGCAATCAAAGGACCAGCTCAGCTGGTGCAGGGCTGGGGAAATGTTCTGTTTTACTGATGGGGAAACTGAGGGACAGAAGGGAATGAACCATGGACACAGGGTGAGTCACCACCATGGCCGGAAACTGGGTTGTATCATGACGTGATAAAGCATCTCCCTTAAAAGCCTGCGGAGGGGAGGGAGAGGCTGACGCACGGCCTGGGAGCCATGGCCTCTGGCTCTCTCTGCCAGGCAATAACCAACTTGCAGAGGTCACACCACTGCGGAGTACCTCATTATTCCCATCCATAAGTGGGGACAAAACAGCACAAGGGAGGCAGGATTGTGTCAGGAAAGCCTTTCCATCAGAGCACTGCCGGGAGAGTCATCTCCCAACCCTCCTTGTCCATACATCTCCTTGTGCATGGAGTTACCTGATGAAACAGCAGATCCTCACACCAGGAGCCATGGCTTTACCCGTGGTTCCCCTGGAGCATATTCTTGATCTCAGACTTGGTTCCTCCTTTACCAGGCAGAGAGTCAGGCAACCTGCACTCTGCTCCTGGCTTCCCTTCTTGCATCAGCAGCACTTAATAGCATCAGCTCTCTGGACCTTGACTTCCCCAACCATAAAATGGCTGAGCAACACTTTGCCCACCTTTGCAGGCTCACTGCATCCACTCCTGGGTGAAAAGGCAGCATCCAGGTGCCAGAGGTTAGAGATAGTAGTACAGCGCAGGTTACAGATAGTAGTAGAGCTCCTACCCCAGCTACAAGAGCTGATCCTGCTTTGCTAATCAATGGCCTAAATGCCAGCACGCTTCCTTCCAGGAATATCAGCCATTTTATCAGGGATAACACAAATCCTGCAGAGATCTGCTTGCAAATAAGAAACAGAGCGTAGGTGGGTTCGTCAGCATAAGAACACACCGATCCTTTCCGCTCCACGCACTGGAACCCAGCTCCTCAAAGGTAGCTCATAGAAATGCAAGCCACAGGACTAGGAGAGGCGATACCCGAATTAGCTTCACAAGGAGGCACTTGAGGCTGTTTTCCAAACTGAAATCAATGTTATACTTGCAGTGAATTAAACACCCACATTCCTGCGCTTGCTGCAGAGCCAACTCCTGAATGAAGGCACAGCGGTGCAGAGCGACTGCGGGCGGCAGTGTCACCCTCTGCATCCATCACAGCGATCCCACCAGCGCTCGAGGAACACCTTCCGTTTGCTTCCTGTGTCCTCGCACGCTCCTGGGGCAGGCAGAGCCGCTGCAGGGTTGGACACTGCAGCAGTTTTCCTGCTTTCAGCCAGTGGGGCAATTACTTCTCTAACACCCAATCGCAGTCTGGGTGGGGTTGTCAGGTTAAAGCCATTCCCTTTCTCCTGTCCCTACAGGCCCTTGTCCAAACCCCTCTCCAGGTTTTCTGCTGAGGGCCGAGATACTGTCAAAGAGTTTCCCTTTCTCCCCAGGAGACCACAAATGGTAAATCCAGGCTGACACCCTCAGGAATCCCAACACATCATCCCAGTGATGCCACGTGCTGGGGCGAGGGCCTGAGGAGCAGTGTGTGCATTTGGAGACAGGAGCACTGATGCTTTTCAACAGCTCCAACTCAACCCCAAAACCCAGCACCAAGCTTGGGCAAATAAGAAAATAACCATCCTGAATCACTGAACCTTACTGAGGCAAGACGTGATGCTTCTTACAACACAGGGTCAGCTCCCCATACGGGTTGAGGCTGCATGTAAGATGCTCAGCAACCCAGCACGAATGGGCTGGGCTGCACAAGAGAGGTGTTCACCTCGTGTTGTTTTGGAGTCAAGAGTTTCAGAACACACTGTGAGATTTGGAAAGCTTGGCTGCGCTTCTAGGTCAAACAGCCTGAGATGTTGGCTCGGTCAGTTCAGATCCTGTAACACTCAGCTAGAAGGAGGAAGCACTCACCTACATGTTTTCCTACCACCCACTCAGGCTGAGCTGGAGTCAATGTGCTTCCTCCTTCACTGCGCTAAAACTGCTGCAGAGGAGGGTGGGCTGCCATGGAATGGCCAGGCCGAGCCTCCCGCTGTGGACCTGTAGTTTAACAACACACAAGTCATCTCATCTGAGGCAGCTGGTATCATCCCTGCCTTGCAGATATGCTGAGAGACCAGGGGAGCAATCAGAGACCTGGCTTGAGCATCCTGTGGGGCACGGAGGAACACGGGGCAGTGAGGTCACAGCTATTTGGGCAGCAGGGAACATCTGGGCATTGAATGGATCCCTGGGCAGGACTTCAGTGATAGAACAAGACGTGATGGGTCTCTTCCAACACAAACCAGGCTGGGATTCCATATGTGCTGGGACACTCGGAGCATTCCCTGGCGCCAGCACTGACGGATGCCACCGCCCCGGAGAGACTGGAGGAATGAGAGCAGCAGATGGAGGAACTGGTTTAGCAAACAGGTCCTTCCTGGGGACCTGCCCATGTCAGAGCCTGGATGTGACTCAGGCAGGCTAGGCACTGCTGAGGTGCAGCAGGGCATGGGGTGAAGGGCATTGCCCCCTTCCCATCATCCGCGGGCTCACACCCTGGGTCTGGCCTCAGGGATGTCACAGGTCCCCCCCATAATCCCATCTCTGGCTCTTCCCAGGTCCGAGTGGCTGCAGCCTCTGCAGCACTGATGGACCAGAGCGCAGGATCACACAAGGGGACTGCTGCGTTGAACAGCTCTGATCTTAGGGAGACTTTCAGCTGCCAGAGCTATGGGAAACAGGGTCGCCCTGTGCCTCCCCCAGCTCTGCCCTTCAGTTGCTTTGCAACCACGGGCTGGGCAGGTCACAGCTCCGTGCTTTATTTACCCGACAGCCTTATGGCAATATTTGTTCAGGGCCTTAGGATCTGTGCGAGGGACCACAGGAACCTTTTCCTATTGCACACAAGCTCCTGAGGTCTTGTGCTTCAACCCCCTGCCAAGGTCAAGGAGTGGGAAAGTCCTTTTGCATTGTGTCTGGGGTTTCTTTGCTCAGCATGGAGCAACTCACCGCTCTGGAGCCCCCCAAGGGATGCACAGCCTGGGCCATCAGTGCTGCCGAGCTGCCATTCAGCCCCAAAGCAGCTCCTGCTCCTACCAAAAAAGAAAAGAGAGAAATTAAACCCTGTACAAAACTACCCTGAATTCAATCATTTATTGTCCAGTCTTGGCCTCGGAGCACTCACAACACAAGTGGAATATAAGCCTCAGCAATAAAACAAGCACCTCCACAAAACAGTCCAGGTCACATCTGAAATACAAAAAGTTGGAACAGAAAACGTTCAGACACAAGATTGAGAGATGGATACAATCTTTTATTCTTCTTTTTACTATTTTTTGTACCTTTCCATTTATTCCAGGAAAACTTTTCTCTCTTTATATATATATATATATATATATATAAACATTGCTTCTTTTGGAATAAATCTTCAAAATCATTTCTTTTTAAAACTCATCTTCTGTTTGTCCAACATTACTTAAATATATTATTGGTATTCTGCAAATGGATCACACCAGAGAACATTCACAGTATGTGCATCCCGACTGCTCGGATCTGTCATTCCTGCTGCAGGACAAGCATGATGCTGAGGATGGAAGAAGAAGGCAATGAAGACTCCACAGAGTGGGTATCACGGTGCTTGTACCCAGACTCAACAGCGGGAAGCACAAAGGGGGCATCCAGTGGGTTTCTGACAAGCTTGGAGCACACAGGGACAGGCAGTGAGGCCACACCACTCCCAACCCTGTGGATTTCAGGACCAAGCCCTGATGGCCGTGACAGGACCTGCTTGACCACTGCTGGCTCATTGCTCTGAGCCGGCTCCATGCACAACACCAGATACACGCTGGTGGAGGCAGTTGGGCTCCACAGAGCCAGGCAGGTTCCCAAACCAAGCCCAAACCAAGACATTTGAGCTTGGGAAAACGGCCTTCCAATTGCTTTCATTACTTCTCATCATGTGCAAAGGGAAAGGAAAAAATCCACTTATTTTGTCTTTAGTCTCCAAGAGACGATGGGGTTTTGCTATTTAAAGTCTTAAACAGATCTGGCACCTCATTGGACAGGAAAGGTGCGTGCATGTGTGTATGGAGAGGGTGAGATTAAACAGCTCTGCCTCTTTATTGCTGTCCTGTAACACCGTCCTTGCTTTACAGAGGCCATTACTTGCAGTTCTTTAGCTAACTATCAGCTGGAGAGGAGACAGAACGGGGCCTCTCCTGAGGGACCAGCCAAAACCTCCATGTTCCACCAGAACTGGAAACAAAGCCCCATATTAATAATTGCGAGAAAAACGTCTGGAAAGACAAACCAACAGTTTCCTTTTGTCAAAGCTCCAGGATGGGAGAACCCATGGAATGAAAGAAATGCCGGAGAGCCACAGCCATTTCCAGCATCTTCATTAGTGCTGCTTTAAACATCCAGCTGGGGACAGGCTGCACAGGATGAGCTGCTGGGGCAGGCAGGGAGCAGCCCCTCCACACGTCTCTTCCCCTTGCAAGCAGCAGCAGCAGAGCTCAGGGGTTCTCAGACTGCGGCATCACAGAATCAGCTCGGTTGGAAAAGATCTTTAGGATCATCCGGTCCAACCCTTCCCCAGCACTGCCGAGGCCACCACTGACCCATGGCACTGAGGTGTGTGAGCACTGCAGGGACGGTGGCCCCAGCCCTGCCCTGGGCAGTTCCAATGCTGAGCACCCTCTGGGGAAGGAACGGTTCCTCAGCTCCATCTAACCCTGCCCTGGCACAACTTGAGGCCGTTTCCTCTTGTCCTGTCCCTCGGTCCTTGGGAGCAGCGCCCAGCTCCCTCCTGGCTCCATCCTCCTCTCAGGCAGCTGCAGTGCCCAGCACAGGGGGTTATTACTTCCCTGGTCCAAGAGATCCCCATCCTCATAACCCCTCAGACCCACGGTCCTCAGGGGACCTACACGAGCAAGGGCAGCAGCGACAAGAGCTCGGGAGTTCAGCTCTTGCTCGGTGCGACAACAAATATTGACACACAGGAATTAAACAGCCACTGAATGCAGTGGAACAAAAGGGGTTATCTTGTATTTGGGCTGTTAGTAGCTCACAGGGCTAATAAATATTAGTGTTTCCTTTAAGGAGGATTTGTATGGAGAAAGGCAAACTATGAAAGAATAAACAGCAGCTAAGAGGCTCTTTGTCTTTGCTATCTGTTCCCGGGCAAAGCAGGTCTGCCTACATGGTCATTGCTAGGTCTTTCCCCCCTTTAGGTGACCTTGACCTTCAGAAGGAATCTCTCTCTTCTGGGGGGAGAGCTGACACCAAGGTGTGCTGTGGAGTGCCTCCATCCTCCCTCTGCGACAGCCCCAGCAAGAGGCAATCTCAGTGCCTGGGGATGGCAATGCCAAGCAAGAAACCCACACAAAGACATGTCAAACATCCAGGATGAGCTTCTCCAGGCTGTGTGGAGGGGGTTCCTGCTCCCCCCGCTCTGATCCGTGCTCACAGAGCACAGCGGGGGCTGTCCTTCCCAGGGCACACCAGCACTCTTCACCCCATGTACCTGCACGGAGGATGCCGTACTCGTGAGCTGGTCTGTCTGCTGAGCTAATTCCTGCTGGGAGATGCCCTGGGAAGCGCGTGTCTGCACCACAGATCCCTGCCATGCCACGGAAATTCCTGTGTAAAATGCCTTTGTGAAAGAAAAGATGACAATGGGAGTGTGGAGACTTACTCCCCCCTTTGTGAAGCTCCCCACTGCAAAGCCCCATGGAGCAGGAGCCGGGTGCAGGCACCAGGCAGTAACTCCCCTGCCATGGGGGTGAAGTGCGTCATTGGTGGCTGTTCATGCTCTTCCCTATCAAATGGAAACAATTAATGAACTATTCAGCCTGCTCTATGCTGGACACAGTGCGAGAGGAACGGAGCAGGGATGGGCAAACCTCAAACAATGCAGACGTCTGGATGCTTGTCTAGGGCAAACCCGAATGAACAGCTTTGGTTGGATGGGGGGACCTCAGAGGGTGCATCAAGCACTGGCACAGGGAGGAGTCGCCCCAGAAGCTTTGGGGACCTCCAGGGTCTCCGTGTTTATCCTCACACTTTGCATTTTCCAAAGATCACAGAACAAATGACACAGAGCAAAGAAGAAAACAGCCCTCGCTCCCCTGGGAACAGGGGCAGGGGGAGCATGACGGATGAAGACATCAGCATGTCCTGCCAATCCCAGTGCCAGGTGATGGTCACAGCAAGTCCCGAGTGTCCTGAGTGTCCTGTCCACGTCCATGGCTGGAGGACAGAGGTGGGCAAGAGGACCAGTGAGCCGAGACAGCCAGAAAAGGGATGCGGATATTATACACTGGGGAGACAACGCTCACAGGCTCGCAGATGTTTGAGGCTGTTTGCAAGGCTGTGGGGGAGAGGTGCAGCAGAGGCCTCTTCACTTGGGATGGATTTGGCACGTTCCCAAAGTGTACAGAGGGGAGAACACACCAGGAGCAGTCCTCGGCCAGCAAAGCACGTTCATGCCTAAGCACACATCCTGGTCACACAGCATCAGTCTGAGTCAGGGCTGGTACGATCTGGTGCTGGCTGCTACCATAGAGGCCAGGCGGAGAGGTCTGAGGGAGGATTTGCTTCTCTGCGGGTCTATTTCTGGTACCCACAGCTGAGCTGTGGGAGGTTTGGCACCTCTCCCCCTTTCCTCTGGGTAGAACCGCACTGAGGTGGGTGTGTGCAACACGCTGCTGTGCAGAGGATGCGCCGCGCGGGCTCTGCCACAGCATCGGGGGGGATGCTGGCTGGGAGCCGTGTCCTGCCCCTCGTGACGATGGCGGGGGGGGTGGCAGGATCCGAGAGGAGGAAGGGGCCGCTCCATCGGTGCTTGGGAAGGGCTGGATGAACGGCTTGGAGGCAGCACGGAGCCAGCATCTGGCTCCGCTTCTGCACAGCCCCACCATCAGCTATCTGCTCCCCAGGCAGGATAAGCCAGGCCTTGCTCTCACAGCTCAGGACATCCCTGGGGAGCATCCAGCCGACTGAATTTGGGAACACAATGGAGGCAAGGAGGGGGAGATGCTGGGGGAACCAGTGAGAAGCCCCCTCCTCCCAGCTGCTCCGTCCTTGTCAGGATTCAGGTACAAAAGATGGGGAGAGAAGAAGGGACTCTAGAGAGGCAAGGGCAAATAAGGGAGGGCTGCCCTGGGTTTTGTGCTTCACGTGCAGGTCACGTCTGATGGGGGCAACATGACAACAAGAGGGGAGAAAGGCAACAGGTCCCTCAACAGCAGCTATTATGGGCTGTGGTGGTGGGGACAGGCAGGGGAGAGCCTAAGGCCAAGAGCTCTTCAGCATCATCCTGCTGGAGTCAGTAATTGTGCGGTGGGTCGGGTGGGAGCTGCCGTCTCCTTTCTCAGTGCTCTGATCTCCATGGTGATGAGGGGAACATGAGATCCAAGTTTAAAATATACTCTGCCTCCTGTTCTTCCCTCGGGCTGAGGAAGAGAGAGAAAGATGGGTCAGAGAGGTCAGACGGGGAGCAGGGCTTTGCAGAGGAGGCTATGAGCCCACAGCATTCCCAGAGGAGGGAGCTGTGTCTCAGGACACAGAGATGTGAGATGTGACTTTGGTACTGTGGTAAATGATGAGCAAGGATGCCCCAGGGGCGATTTATGGACTAAAGCAGGAAGGAGGAGGAGGTTCGGCTTTTTTCTACGTGGGACCCACAGAGATCAACCCCAGTGCAGCCCATGGCACCCCGTGGGGTCAGCATGCTTCTCCCCAGCCCTACCTGACTGCTGAAAGGCTGAGCCTCGGTAGCCAGGGTCCTTCTGAAGCTGGATCTCCTTCAGGGAGAAGATGGAGGCATCTGGCAGGGGGGGGCAGAGAGAGGGGGCTCAGTCCATGCAGGACAGCAGTGCCTCAGTGCACTGCACCTCATCAGAGCTGCTCCTTCACACCCCACACTCCTGACCCACCCAAGCTGCTTCTTGCTCTTGCAGCCCCCACGCTCCCCCCCCAGGTGAGGTACCGGCCAGAACCGCAGAGCAGCCCGGGCTCCACGTGCACTTACTGTCGGGCAGGAGGTGCACCCGCTCCCCCAGGCTCTTGAAGTACGGATGCTGCAGGGCTGCCTCTGCCGAGATCCGGCCTTTGGCTTTGTACTGCACACAGGGAAAAGCAGTTACACACAGGCTGCACGTGGGAGCTGCACACACACGGGGCGGGCACATCGGTGCACCTCTGCGCATGTGAGTGCCCAAGCAACATGGTGTTTGTGGGGGACTGTGGGTGCAAGCACTGTGCGCTCCGTGAAGGCAGCTCCCAGGGCTGTCTGTAGGGGCAGAAGGCACAGCACAAGCTGTGTGAGCGCAGGGATGCACTGCTCGTGTTGTGCCTTATGGATCGTCAGGTTTGTGCCCTCTCACTCGTGTTTGAGAGGACACAGTGTGAAGGTTGCTTCTCCATCCTTAATGGGAAGTGGTTTGGGAGAGCATCTACAAGGCCGTAGCTGTAGGGCCATGGCTTATTCTGCAGTCACAGCTCCTCTCCTGCCTGGCTCCAAAATCCCTTTGCCATCCACATGCAGTGCTCTATCACTCACCAGAAGGAGGTTCATCAGCAAGTCAATGCCTTCTGAGTCCAGCCTGAGAGGAGGAAGTAAAGAATGGAGCATTACTGCACCCAGGAGACACTGCAATGGTCAGTGCAAGGGACAAGTGGCACTGGGACCTCTGTGCACAGCTGCATTAGAAGCTGCCACCACCACAAGGAGCAAATGAAACTGGTCTTTGCCAACCAGCACAATCCCACCTCATGCTTCCCATGTCCCTGCTCAAGGAGGTACCTTGGGGCGTGATTTATTAACGGCTGCGCTCGGTACTGTGTGAAATTGTAAGCCTTGAACTCCTCATTGGATGTTATTCCAGGCCAGGTCTCTTCTGTTGGAGTTCCTGGGAGGGGGAAGAGAGGGAAACGTGTCACGTTTATTTGGTGCAGAGAGAAGAGCCCCATGAGTGTCAGTGCTGAGAGAGGCAGGAACTTCCCCGCCGGAGCACCCCGCGCTGCCCGCACTGCAGCGCTGCCGCCGGGCTCCCTCGGCCGCGCTTTGCCATCGCTCCCGCAGTCAGGCACTGCCCTCGCGTGGGGATTGGGGATACAGCACAAGCGGAGCCTCACCCAGCAGCCGGAAGATCAGATGCAGCTCTTCCTTCACCGTGGAGCCGGGGAACATGGGCCGCCCGGTGACCATCTCGTAGTGGATGCACCCAACGCCCCTAAAGCGGCATCAGAGACCCTGGGATGAGCGATGGAGAAGCCCTGTGGCCATCCCCACCCCTTGGCCAGGGCTGAGGTTCTGGGAGAGGAAAAGGAGCTCCAGGAGCTGTGTCCCCTCTCTGCTACAGGAAACCATTCACCCTGATGTGGCTCCAAAGAACTGAGCCCAGGGGACATGGAAACCAGATTGATCCCAGCACCCTCTGCTGTAACCAACGCTGGGCAGGTACAGTACTGAGGTGGAAATACCCAACCCACCAGCTCAGAGAGCTCAGGGAGCTGGGGCTGGAGCTCACCACATGTCGATGGGTGTGGAATACTCGGTAGATCCCAGCAGGACATCAGGGGGCCGGTACCAGAGTGTGACCACCTCATTGGAGTATGTTTTTGTAGGGACTGACTTGGCTCTGGCTAGGCCTGAGGACAAAAGGGATGGGCACTGAGGAGCTGTGCCTCTGGGCAATGCTGCACCTTCCCCAGCGAGCTCCACTCACCGAAGTCAGCCAGCTTGAGCTCCCCTCTCTCGTTGATGAGTAGGTTCTGGGGTTTGAGGTCTCGGTGCAGAATCTTCCTCCCATGACAGTAAGCCAGACCCCTCAGCAGCTGGAACATGAAGATCTGTGGGGAGGAGAAGGGGTTTGCATTTAGCGTGGTGCCACAGGCACCAACGTGAGTCTGCTCATGGGAGGAGAGCCCCCTCGAAGGTGGCCTGGGGTGGGATGTACTACAGACAAGCGTTCCAGCCCATCCCCAGGGGATGAACGTCTGCATGCACAGTAATTCTATAGAGGGAGGCAGTGACTAGAGCAATGCTGGTGGAGCATCGCAATAACAGGAATGAAGTGCAGAGAGGAGGGGTGTCCAACCTCAGCCAGCCCTGCAGCACCACACTGGGCTGAGCTCCCCACACGCAGACATCCTCATCCTACCTTCACGTTGTGCACGCTCATCAGGTTCCCGCAGTTATCGAGGTACTGCTTGAGGTCACTGTCCTGCAACAAGAGGCACACATCAGCCTCTCCTGCCCTTGGCCACCCCCTCCACCTGCAGCCATCCCCCCATTCCCACACACAGACCCCCCCAGACCCACCAGGTACTCGAAGACGAGGGTGAGGGACCGCTCGGTGTGGATGATGTCGTGCAGGGTGACGATGTTGGCGTGTTTCAGGTTCTTCAGCAGTGAGACTGCAAGGAGAGGAGAGGACATGGCAGGATGGGGCAGCAGGACCTGGGGCTGCCCTGTGTGACTGCACCAGTCACCCCACAGCACCCATCCCAAAGCCATCCATGACCTAGCACTGCTTCCTGTGATGAGGAAAGCCCCTCTTGGCCTCACCTTCCCTTATGGCCGTGCAAGGTGCCCCTTCCTCGTGCTCCAAGCGGATTTCCTTCAGGGCCACGAGGTTTTCAGTCAGCTTGCTGCGTCCCTTGAAGACAGTGGCGTAAGTGCCCTGGATGGGGAGGGGAAAAGCACAAACCATGCAGACCACTGGTGTACTCCAGAACACTTGGAGGAAGGATCACTTGAAGCAACAGGGCCAAGCTGGAAGCCCGCGGAAAGACCTGTTCTAGGAATTGCTAGGATATTGAAGGAGTTTGGCTACAGTCTGCCCTTCTAACTTAGTTCAGATCCATACAGGGGTTTCATGGTCTACTCACCTCTCCCAGTTTGTCCAGTTTGACGTAGGTTTCCAGCTTCCCAAACCCAATATCTGACTGTAAGAGAGAAAGGAAAACATCACTGGGAGGGATCACGGATGCACCAGCATCAGGCCGTGTGGCTGCCCCCTCCCACTGCAGCTCCCTTCTCCTCTCAGCCACCTCCCTGCCACACCACCAGCCTTTCCTCGAGTGCTTTCCTATATCCTGGGCTTTACCAGGGCTCTGTTCATTGTGTGCTGGTCAAATGGAGCGTGAAAGGGACATTTTCCCACTGGGAACAGTAACTCTTTCATGCATTGCTGAGACCTGCTCCCGGTGAAAGAGGGCAACACTGCAAGGACACAGGTTCAGGTGTTGCTCCTTGCTGCTTTCTGTGGGAGCAGAGGCACCTCTTTGGTTAGCCTGGAATATAAAGTTATGGAATGGTTTGGGTTGGAAAGGACCTCAACATCAGTCGGTTCCAACCCCCTGCCAGGCAGGCGATGGCTCCCGGGGCAAATCGTTGCCATGCCTTTCACCATCACCAGATGGAGGTGGATGGACAGTGGTCAATCAGCAGGGGCTCTGCGGGGAAGGGAGGCATTGAAGGAGCCCCTGCGCTGTGCCTGCACACCCAGCAGCCCCAGGGGTTGCACGCTCTCACAGCATCCCCTGTTCCCCAGCTCTGCCCCATGGGGGGGCTTTTCCTTGCCACAGGCACTGCCCAGACCACAGAGCACTCGGGAGCTGCCACAGGCAGCAGGGATGCTGCTTTCCTGCTCACACAGGCTGTGTTTGGACCAGCAAATCCCAGGGGAACAGAGTGGATCTCTTTATTCCATGTTGGCTTCCCCAAACCCTCTGCATACCCTGGGAACAGCTGTGTCCTGAGCAGGGAACTGAGGTGGCTGCTGCAATCAGAGGTGCTGTGCACACCCCAGAGCCATGAGTTTTGAAGGACCATGCCTTATTCATGGAGGGGACCATGAATATTGATGGCATATTGCTCTGGCTGTGTCTGGTTTATTGATCAGACAGAACTGGCAGGTAAATGCAAGCTCTCCTTTCCTCCTCCCTCTGAACACACCTCCTGAGACCCTGCTGCTGCCTCTGTTCAGCACTGAGCACCCCTGGGCAGCAGGACACGCGCCTGCACAGTTGCAAATAGGGCACCAGGTTTTTACTCTTACATGTGCTGATGCTCTGCAGTAAGGAAACTGAGATGCCAACACTAATGCAAAGGCTAATTCATTATTAATCGGCATTTGCATTTCAAGCAGCAGCGGCTCCAGCACTGGCTAAACCGCAGGAGGTTTTCCACCTCCTCCCCTCTGGAAGAAGCCAGGCCAAGAGGAAAGGCAGGGATGTGCAGAGGTGAGTGAAGGGATTTGCACAGGAGAGATGCATGTGTGCATGGTGGGGGAATAGTGCTGAAAGGGGGTTGCATGGGCAGAGATGCGCGTGTCAAAGACACTGCTACAGGGAGCTCGCACAGTGGGGCACTGCATGGGTAGGGGGCAATCAGCTCACGCGTCTGCTGGCTGGGACTGTGTGCCCCACCTGGGATGCTGTGCCCAGCACTGCACGGTGACACTGACCAGGGAAGCCCGCCGGGACATCCTGCTGAGGGGCTTGGGGAACTCCGGGCTCTCCATCTGCAGCTTCTGCAGGAACTCGGGGGGCAGGCGGATGTCCATGGGCAGGGAGAGGCGCTTGCTGACATCCTGCAAGGGGACAGAGCAGCAGGTCATGAATGCACCTGGTGACAGCACTGGACAGAGATGTTCCTCAGCATGAGGGTGCTGAGGCGCTGGCACAGGGTGCCCAGAGAAGCCGTGGCTGCCCCATCCCTGTAGTGCTCAAGGCCAGGTTGAGGGCTTGGAGCACCCTGCTCCATGGAAGGTGTCCCTGCCCCTGGCAGGGGTTGGGGCTGGAGGAGCTCTAAGCTCATCCCAAACCACTTGGTGATTCAGGAAGAAATGCTCTCTAAATGGAGCTGGTCTTAGTAATGGGGGCAGCATCTGTGGGACCCTCCGACAAAGGAAAAGGGGAAGGGCAGGCGTGCACAGGGATGTGCACTGGGCTTTGTCAGGTACCATGGGAATCATGCCCAGTGCATTCAAGAGGACGTCAGGGCTCAGGTCCCCACAGATCAGACACCATCTCTCCCAGCCAGCAGGTAGGTGACAGCCAGAACCCGCCGCATCCCTCCTGCCCGCCCCATCCCGCAGCAGAACCTGCCTCCATGGAGAAGCGGCGCTGGGTGTTGTTGCGGTAGCGCACGGCCATCGGGGTCTGGCCTTCCCCCTCGGATGGGGAGATGGGGCTGGTGTCTGCTCGGAAGTCCTGGCCAAGGTGTCCCAACTGCAGGTGCCCTTGAGCCAGGTCTGAGGACAAAGAGAAAGCAGAGTGAGCGGAAGGGGCAAGGCCCAAGGCACTTGCTTTGGAGGAAAGAGAGTGAGAGCAGCAGGGATGCTCTGGGGCCACGGCAAAACTTCCTTCCTTCTCTGTATCCAGGAGGCACAGGGAATGCTTCCTCTTTGCTGCATCACCTCCTGAGCATCACCACGCACACAGCTCTGCTCAGCAGCATCCCTCATGCAGCCCCCTGCAATGAGGGTCCCTTTTGACAGACAGGGAGGGGGATGCAGAGGTGGGAACTGCTTCATACCCAAAGCCACCCCCAGATGTTCCGTGTCCCGGCCCGGTGCTCAAGCCACCAGGCAGCATTGCTGCAGCATCACCACAGGGGTGAGTGTTCATCTGAACCTCCTATTATCTTCACTATCATCACATTAGACAAACCATGACTTACACCTCGGAACACCTCTCTAGCCCTGTGCTAGGTCTGTATCAAAGCATCCCAGAAAGAGAGCCCTGCCTCTGGGGAAACACTCGAGGCTTTCCTGCCCCAACCCTGAGAGCACAAAAGCCCTCTTGGAAACCAAAGCAGCTCAGAGAAACAGTTCTTCCCCAGGGACCCCAGGAGCAAAGCCCAAGAAACCCCCAAAAGAGCAAGAAACGAGGCCCATGCCCAAAGCCTCTCTCCAGGTCTCTTGTGATGCCCCAGCTTGTGCCTCAGGGCCCTGCCCCTTGCGCTGCACAGACACAGTCCCCTGCCATGCCTAATGCATGTGCTGAGGCAGGCAGGGATGAGCTCATTGCTGGAGGCTGGTTTTCATGGGGCAGTGAGCAGGGCTGGGACCTGGCTGCAGTTTGCTCAGCTGATGAATGAGAGGCGGCAGGCAAGTGACCTGGGAAGAGATGTGTTTCCGTGCCATGGTCACTGCGGGACATGGGGACCTGTGAGCTCAGGGATGCAGGGTGTCCTCGACAGACAGCCTGCACCTAAGGGATGGGATCAGCCCAAGCCACTGTGCTTGGGAGCATCTGAAACACTGCAGGAGGTGTTGGGCACACAGAAAAGACCAAGGCACAGAGTGACCCCTTCTCCCAGGGCCGCTGCAGGACTCTGGTCCAGGTCCCTTGCTCACCATCTGTTTGTGCAGGAAGGGTTTGGAAGCTTACCCAGAATTAATCACAGGTATGAAATTAATGTGGATCAATTAAAGTGGATCCAATCTTTTCAACTTGCTCACTTCCTAAGCAAATTATCTGGGAAAGAGCCAAAGGCCATTGAAAATCCGAGTGAAGGGAGTCCAACCAATCCACTTGAACTGATAGTCTGAGTGAATTTGCACTCGTTCCTACATATAACAAGCCCCAAACCTTGTCAAAGATGCAGCCTGCCCCGAAAAGTGCTAATCTGCAGCACTGCCTCTGAACCAGCAGCCCTCCAGGTAGACCAGTGCCAGTCTCCTCATCTACAAGAGCATCGGCTGTGAAGCCACAGGCAAAACAACACCTGAACATTCTGCACGCAGTATGGGATTGGGGATATTGGAATATGGGAATGACACATGCAAAAGAGGTGAACGACCACAGGCTGGGAAAAGCATGTCAAAATACACAGAGGCAAGGTGGGATGTGCCACTGCATCCGTGTTGTCGTTAGGTACCCATCCCGCACGGATGCTGTGGCTGGGGGTCCCCTCGGACCTTGCTGGGTGCTCACGGCAGGAGATGGCAGCTGTGGGCATGCAGAGGCGAGGAGCTGTTGGATTCTGCTCCGGCATTTCACGTGGATTAGGGTGAGCCCCGGCACTGCGGGATGGGGGCTGCCTGGGATATCAAAGCAAGCTGAAGGGAGGCTGCAGACAGCGGCTGCCTCCACCAGCTCCCGCCTTTCCTTATAAATGCACTTAACCACTGCCTCTGCCAACACAAGCTTTGGTCTCCCAAGGGAAGGGGCCGGAACCCTTCCCTGCTTGCCTGACTTACGGCTTTTAATTACTCTGCTGAGTGCGAACTCTCCTCCCCAGGCTCTGTCACACGCGGGAGGCAGAGCTGCGCTCAGACCTGGGATCATCCATCCTCCTTCCTCCCCCTTGACACTGCTTCTCTGTGGCCTTGCTCTCCAAAGGGCAGGGCTGGCTCTGATTTATGCCACTGCAAACTGGGACTTACTCACCCTTTGCAGCCCAAAGACTGAGGCTGTACCTGCCCAGAGAAGCTGCGGCTGCCCCATCCCTGGCAGTGTTCAAGGCCAGGTTGGATGGGGCTTGGAGCAAACTGCTCTATGGAAGGTGTCCCTGCTTTAAGGTCCCTTCCAACCCAAACCAGTCTGGGATTCTATGGTTCTATGATTTGTCCCAAGGACAGACCGTGCTGGAGCTGGTTTGGGGCAAAGTCCTGTCATAGCCATGAGCTGCTGCTGAATGCCACCAGCTCTTACCAAAGCAAACGGGAGACACCAAGATGTGATACCTCTGAAAATCTGCAATATGGGGAGGGATGTGTGAATGGGGAAGCCCAGGAGGAGAGGAAGGAGCCTCCCTCCTTCAACCTTAGTGCAAAGCTGGAGCAGCCATGGAGAAGATTCCCATCTCTGAGGATATCAGAGACAGCCCAGAGCCCAGCCTGGGCTCTCTCTAACCCAGCGGCCTTCTTCCATCTCTGCCTCTGCAGTTGAGCAGCCACCACGGCTGAGGAAAGGCTGCCCAGGGCAGGGCTGGGTGGGATGAGCCGCATCCGGCACCCTGAGGCAGCCCATGGGCACCCGTCCCCTGTCTGCACTGTCAGACTCCACCAAGGTGACATTCCCCGTGACAGGATGCGTCCCGGATGGAAGCTGTTTGCTTTTCCATTTGTTCTGCTTCTCTCAGGCCTCGTTTCATCAGCCTCTGTGGATGAGGTCATGAGAATTTCGGGGCAGAGAGAACAGAGCAGGGATTTCCCATCCCATCCACAGCCAATGAGGCAGGTTTGTACCCAGGAGAAGGCTGTGGCCCATTGCAGGAGTGACCCCGGAGCATCTCAGAATCACATCACACGGTGTGGGTTGGAAGGGACCTTAAAGCTCATCCAGGCTCTGCACCACCCTCCTCCCCAGGGCCAGGCAGAGCCACTCCCAGCCACCAGCGTGTAGGATTTGCAGCCTGACCTGTGAGTGCTGACAACCCGTGATGGCTGATGCTGGAGGGACAATACAAAGGGCATTCCCTGAGGAGCAGGATGAGGTGATGAAGGAAGACCAAGGATGTGCTGATCTCTGCTGTGATTCGCACTCTGCCTGGGCTGTCAGGGGTCATCTGCTCACCAGGAGAGGAAAGGTCCCTGCAGGCAATGCTCCCTGCCATGCAGGCAGCCCAGGGGCACGGTCAGAGGTCCTGAGTGAGGGAGGTGAGATGTGAAGCGAAGGGGAAGAGAAGCAGCACAAGTGACTGCTGTGGCTCCGGGCTCTGCTCCCAGCTTTCTGCACCACTGAAGCAAAGTCATTCTCTGCACTTTGATTTCTCCATCTGGAAAATGGAGCAGAACCGCCCCTTCGAGAGCTAAAACCTGAGCCCTCTCCAGACCTGGCAGCTCCCACGAGGTCCAAACCTCACCACAAACCCCGCGAGAGAGCAACGTGCA
>JAOEHY010048934.1:0-36569 GCA_025447955.1 Psilopsiagon aurifrons
AATGGAAGCTGGGTTTTACATTCCTCAAGCTGGATGGTGCAGTCCTGTTCTAGAAGAGATGCACCAGCCCCCAGGCAGAAGTATTCCTCTAACTGGCATCCAGAAGTGGCATCATCTTTCATATTCTCCCCAGACACCAAGGCAGGCATTTCTCTATTGCTAGTACATTTCAAAGGTTGTTCTCTCCAGCAGATTTTCTGGATGGCATTGTCTTTCCCATATGCCCTTTCTCCTAATTGAGATCTCATCTGAGAATATTCCTCCTGCTGGAGAATATCTTCATGAAACTCCCATTTGAGGCTTCCAGTGCCAATCTGAGTGAGCTATGGGAGATGCTACCTAGCTGTTCAAAAGCTGTCTCTTTTCTCCTTCTGGGGCAGACAGGCTAAGACTTGTGCCCCAATAACATCCTGACATCTGCCAGCTGGGGAAATGTAAGACTGAGCTTCAATTTTTTATATCAGATTCATGCAATTGGTTCTTCTACTCTGTAATTAATTTGCTGCTAATTATGCAATTGCTTTCATTTATAGTATCATTTAAAAATAAATTGGTGTTAGCCCAACCTAATTTGCAAAATAAATGAAGAAAATTTTTTTTATTTTAAATTCCAGTAAATCAACCCCTCCATTTAGTTTGCCTGTGTGGTGCCACAGCCAGCTGCAATGCTGTTGGACACTGATCGTGTTTGTGCAGCCCATGCAATTATTGGGAGCCTCACTGTAATACAGCAAGGGGAAGATTAGGGACTGTCACTGCCTCTGGTCGTGTGGCATTTTGCTTTTCCTGGACTCCTGTTTAAGCTGCCCACTTACATCTTGTTCATAATGAAGATTTATACCATCATCTAGTGGAACTCCCCTTAAACTACAACCCATTAACTCTCCTAGTCTGCAATTTACTTGCAGCCTCAGATGGAGAGAGTAGGCAATGAGGTTCTTGTATTCAGGTTACTAAATACAGGAGGATTTTTGACAATTCCCAGAGCAGGACAATTTGCCATAACTGCTATAATTAAACTCTTGCTCAATATTTGCTTCATGTCGCATTAAATCCATGCAATGCTGCTGCTTGTCTCTGCCATCCCACCCATCCCTCAGTGTTATTTTTCAGGCTCTAGAGACATGACTGCAGCAGCAGCCTCATCTAAGTTGTGTGATAAAGAGAAGAAAACAATTTTATTTTAAAAACAACATTATAAACCAAGAGACAATACGTGCAACCTATGCTCTCCACATAGAATGATAAGACATGTCTGAATAAAAAACGTATTTCAACCTAATTTCTCTTTACAGTGGAAGAGACATTTCCTCTTGTCTTGTTACAATCACTCTTGTAATATATGCATGCTTTTATCAAGCACAGAAATGAGTTACAGTTCTCATAGTTAATACCCTCTATTCTGCCAAGCAACATCAAAGATCTTTGCTTGCTTAATCCAAGAGTCTCTCCAGACATGTTCCAACGGTATTTCTTCTTCTAAATCCAGAAAATGTTGGGGAATCACCTGTAGTCCTATGCTACATCGGGACTTCCAGAGGAGCTTCATGAAACTCTGAACCAGCAGAAGGAGCATACAGTAATTGCATGCGACGGAGCTGATTAATAGACATAATCAGAGACACTATGGCTTTACATGAGCACATCAGTCATGAGGAATATTTTCTGTTCGCTCTTCGCACATCAGTTCCCAGCTCGCTGTCTGCCTCTATAGGTGTTGATGGAATGCAATGGACACCACTCACCAAACCCATGCAAGCTAGCAAAAAGCTATGTGCCCCCCCAGCTGTGCCCACATTAAGTGCACACAAATGAGATGCACACAGCCCGCTTCCCACAACTGTTCATTTCCAACTTAGATGTGGCCAGGAACCATCAGGGACCCAAGGAGTAATTGCAATGACTATCCCAACACCAGTGGCCAGTGAGGTCGCTGTACCCCCTCGTATCCGGGATCTGTACCGAGTGTCTTCTTCCTGCTTCCATTTTGTTATGGTACCCAGCTTTTATCAGCGCCAACAGTGCTACCTTAAAGCCAGAACAGCACCTTCTATTTCTCTTTGATATATACCGTAATTTTCCCACAAAATGTTTTTTCTTCATCCTACCATCACAGCAGTAACCAGTTTGTGCTGTGGGTAGCCCTTTCGGGAAAAAGTGCTGACCACACATCCACATTGTGGATTAGTTTGCTTTTACTCTTATTTAACACTAACATAATTTTCTGTGACCAAATGGCTGGTGCCTCCCTGCCCCCAAGGGCACGATTATACCTTTTTAAGCCCCAGCATGCGAATTTCTCAACAGTCAAATGACAAAGCAAAGGAGAACAGTAATCCAGTATAACAGCACTTGTTTTATAATAAAGTGTACTACAGAGCTACAGTGCAGCTGTTTCATCTAATCTGAAGCATGTGCAGTCCATATTAATAGTTAATTTAGTCTGCTTTTAAATCACAGCAACCTCAACAACAACAAAAAGGCGTGACCTGTCTTTCCTGGAGAAGCCAAGTCACGTTCCTCTCCTAGTTCTCCATGTGACAGAGCACTGCTACAATTAAAGCACAATGATGTGCTTGTTATTCAAGTCAGGCATTAGTTCTAGTAATGGGGTGCTTGGTGGCAAGATGGATTTCCTTGTTAGGAGCTAAGCACAGGATTAGCTGAATTCTCCATGGAGAAATCTTGATTTGTTCAAGGTCTTTCATGTTTTCTACAGAGAAGGGATTATGTCTACTTAAAGAGGGGGCTTGCTTAAAAAGCTACAAAGTATAAGAAAAGGATTTAGGGCAGTCGGCCTGTGGTTAAATAGCTGAGGGGTAGAGGGAGTTTTAGAGCAGAGGATTATTTAAAGCCAGAAAGTTCAAAAAATAATTGGTTTAGCACTACTGGGTCAATGCAGAGTAACATGCTGGAAAGGCAGTTAAGCATAAGCTAATATTCATTTTACTTTGGCTAATTATTGCAAGGATTCAGAGTAGAGGGTGAAAGAAGAAATGTTCTAGCTCTTTCCTTTGGGGTCCAGCCATACAGCACATTTCTGTGCTCCTTTGCTTTTATATAAATATCTGTTGTGACATATATTACTCATCCAGTGCAAGAATCACAGAGGGCTCTTTTTACAGCTCTGACATTGTTCGCTTAATGAGGCCATGAAGTAGATATTAAAAGCTTTTCAGAAGAGTTGTAGGAATCACAGTCCTCTTGCAGCCTCCTGTCTCAACAGGCAGGCCTCTCCATCGCCCCCTCATTCTTTTAAGGCACTGGCAATACAATTAGTCCAGATTGACTCCAAGCAGACTATAATGATCACTAGTGCCTGAGGCAAACCTAAATGGAAGTACCATGCCGTCTGGTCTGGGAAGGGTAATTGCACTGCACGGGTGTCCATACAGAAAGCCTGCATGGTTCAGGAGGCATGAGGACCACCACACCTCAATACAGAGCATCCTTGGGCGCAAAGGGAAGAGGTGCATTATGTTTCGCCCTGTACTTCCCTCGTCATTGCACTGTGGGTTAATGGCAGACATGTGAGGGCAACAGAAGAAAATCATCCCTCCACAGCAGGAGAGCCTGGTAGACGGAGCACAGGTTTCTTCTAGAGAGACAGGCTCAGGCCATGCCTGATGGGTTAAGCACCTATGAACACATAGGGTAGATACTTCCCCAGGTGGAATAGTAGGATGAATCGTTACAGTCTGAGCGCATGTACAAATAAAAGAAGGGTTAGATGGATGGTATGAAACAGCTGTTTAAAAGGTGTTCAGACTGAACAACAGCTCAGCAACCATATGGTGGTGAGAAAGAAGGTTTCTTTGGTAGTTTACTGATAATAGTTCAGTGGGTTTGGTGAACGCTAGTAAAGAGAAATGTGCATCAACTACGATGGTGAGAGACACAGTGGCATGCAGAAATGCTCTGAGTTCATTGGGCAGGATAGAAAAGGGGTAGAAGGTGGCAATGCAGAGTTCATTATGTTATAAAGCAGCAAAAAGAAGCAAAGCACTTGGATCTGGGTGTCACATAAGAAGACTGAAACGGACTTGTTCTGTCTTTCTCTCCTTTCAGGCTGGACAGAGAATTGATGAGAGCAGTCCTGAGGAGAAGGACTTGGGGGTGCTGGTCAATGAGAAACTCAACATGAGCCAGCTCCGCTGTGTAGCCCAGAAATTCAACCATATGCTGGACTGCATCAAAAGGAGCATGGTCAGCAGGTCAAGGGAGATGATTCTGCACCTCTGCTCTCATGGAGTACTGCATCCAGCTCTGAGGTCCTCAACATATCAAGGATATGGACCTGTTGCAGCGAGTCCAGAAGAGGACTACAAAGATGACCCAAGGGCTGGAGCACCTCTCCTATGAAGACAGGCTGAGTCAGTTGGGCTTGTTCAGCCTGGAGAAGAAAAGGCTCTAGGGAAACCTTAAAGCAGTTTCCAGTACCTAAAGCAGTTTCCAGTACCTAAAGTGTACCTACAAGAAAGTTGTAGTGAGGTTTTTTACAAGGGCATATAGTGACAGGACAAAGAGGAACAGATTTAAACTGAAAGAGGGTTGATTTAGATTAGATATTAGGAAGAAGTCCTTTACTATGAGGGTGGTGAGATATGCACAGGTCACCCAGAGAAGTCGTGGCTGCCTCACCTCTGGTGGTGTTCAAGGCCAGGTTGGACAGAGCTTTGAGCAACTTGATCTTGTGGAAGTTATCTCTGTACGTGGCAGTGAGGTTGGAGCTGGATGATCTTTGAGTTGTCTTCAAACCCAAACCATTTTATGATTTCCTTGAACAGTTCTCATATATTTGCATTCAGCGTGTTGCATGCAATCCACAGTCCAAAATATATCAATAGGCAGGTGGGAGTTTACACTAGTGCTCAAAAAAACCTGGAGGCCAACAGGTGAATAATGAAGCAAGTTTACAGAAGCTAATTCTGCATGAGAGCTTGGCTAAGTGACAACTCGGAGCATGGTGCGGAGACATAATAGGAAATGTCCCATTGAAGGATATTTTGAAGGTATAAATCCAAAGGGAATAAAAGGAGTCATGTGGAGCAATGCATAAGGTATAGTGAATGGTGTGTGAAAATAGAAGAAGACGTGAAGACTGTCAGAAAACATACTGGGGTGGCAAATAGTGTCCCCAGGTGAAATTGCAAACTTGATTATTCTGGAATATTAAAAATTGTATAGATTTAAACCTAAGAAAGGTACATTAGGAAAATGCCGCAGGTGGGAGAAAGTGAATCTTTGTGTGTGATCTGCATCATATGAGCCAAGCTATATGGGAACCTATGTAAAGCAGGTAAGATAACTCTGGGCAAACACATAGAGTACTTACTGCTACAGATTCAGCTAAGCACCTGAAATCCGTTAACCTCCATATATTCATCCTTGAAGGGGCTCTGTGAGGTAAGAGGGCACATTTATTCACATTCTATGGGACTCAAACTGACCCAGACACTAAATCCTCTGCAAGACCTGACATTATAGCTCATAGTTACAAACCTGACCTAGCTGAAGCAATAGGCAAAGTGTGCTTACTGATAAAGTTAGCATCTGTTTACCTTTATTCTACTCTCAATGTAGAAATGTCTGCAGTCAGCTGGTGGTTTTTCATTCTCTGCCATGACCAGCGGATCAGCTTCTTCACAGATTTATCTCTGCATGATTTCCTTTCCCAAAACCAGTAGTCAGGACATTTGTCTTATAATAATCTGGGTACTATTCCTGACTCTTAACGCAGGCTACCTGTGTCAGACTTTGGAGAAACCATTGTTACTCATTTTGTCTTGACTCCCTCCACCTTTAAACTGAAACACCAACATTTGCAAACACCATACCATGAAGGGGAAAGTAATTTATTCACTTTTTTGCAAAATGCTTTGGATGAAAGGCACTATAAAATTCAAAATATTGGTTTTGTCTTGCAAGATTCATGCTACTGAATAGGTGAAAAGGTTCTTTTGAATAAAAGCTGATGACTTATCTATCTTTTAGCGGCTTCCTTTGTTCCCTGAAGCTGCATATTTAAACTTTGCTAGGCAGGAATTTATTATAGATACAGGAGGAGAAGTCTTTTTAAAACACAACTAGTCTGCTCAGACCAAAGTTCTGGGATGAACTAAAATTGAATCCACAGTCCTTATAGACATTGTTTTTTATCATTTCAAGGTTTTTTTTATGGAATTTGATTAAAAAAAAAACAACAAACAAACCAAAATAGAACAACGAGACAAACCGAGTACCAGCTACAGCCAAAGTCATTATGACTGAGCTAAGAGTATCCAGCCCCTATTTATTACCTTTTCTCAGATTAATTTGAGTATCTGACAACAGCCTAACACAATATTTTGCCATCACCGCCTTCTAGAATCACAGATGACATCTCTTCCTCATGAATACTTAGCAGCTATTCTAGAGATGCAGTGAATTGTCATTACTGTAACAACAAATAAGCATTTGGCTGAGTCATAACTCCCAGTCCGCAGATCAGGCACCCATTTTTTATATTCTCATTCCTCTTCAGAAGTGGAATTGACTGTGTAAGTGATTGCAAACACGCAAGTGTATCCATACTGGTAATGACTTATAAGTACTCTGACAGATGAGTAGTTTTGTGATAAATTGAAAATGGTGTAGTGTTATTGTTTATGATTAATTTCACTTCTTAATTTTTTAACTTCAAATCAAAATAGGACTGGAAAGGCCAATTAGGTCATATAGTAGGTATTTAATCCAGGGGAATGTAACAAATTGCCCACCCTACACAACACAAGTCACAAAGTGCTTTTGGAATCCCTTAATAAACTAATGCACTCTGCTAGAGAATACAACAGCCCCCCAAAAGAGAGGGTGGTGATGCAGGATGCCAAGCAAACAAAGCCAGCTGTATTTTCAAACTCAGCTTTTGCTGTACCCTGTGAGGTGTTTGAGAAGGAAACGCCTGTAACGTCCTCATCAGGTGCCTGGATGCATTGCTGCCAGCCTGTCTCAGGAGCAGTGTGGTGCCTCCCCCACAGAAACCTCACAGCCCTGTAATCCTTCTCACTGGGAAAACAGCTTGAAGGGACAGCCAAAGCAAATCATATGTAGCCATAGTGACTAAATCCAGCTGGTATCTATCGGAAGGCTCATCCCCTTCTCCGTAGACATATAAGCACATAGTCCATGCAGTACATTTGGCACCCATAATTATTCCTGTCCTTATGATTTTGTCCTTCCTATTATAAATTGGCTTGGTCCTTATGTAGCCTTCTGTTACTTAATTAACATTTAGAGTTTCCAGAGGAGTATCTCTGTCATCCCCAGTCCACAGAGAGGGACAGGAAAAGAGCATTAGGAGGGCATTCAAAGCAGGAAGACTAACATTTAAATATTAATGCTATTTAGCTGAGTTAAAGAAATAAAAGCAAACAAAATTCATTCTACTAGAGATCTGTGGTTTCATATACCTGTGAAGATGTGTACCATCTAATTAATAAAAATAAAAAGAACTTTCTTATTCAAAAGAATGAATTTTTCTCTACAGTATAGTTAATGTCTGCATTTCATAGAATATCCAGTGAGGGATCCATCTCCAGTCTCTTTTTCATCATTTCAAATACTTCTGTGTTCAAATTGCCTTCTTTTTAAGTAGTCCTTTGTGTCACATATATATATTTTAACTGAACTTGCATGACACAGTAGAGACAACCAGTGGTTTTTCAGATTATTAAACTCATAACTGTCACTGAAGATACAGTATAGAGCCATTTCTATTAGAAAATGGCAATTCTAATTTGACCTCATATGGAGATTTAAGAATTTCTATTAAGCAGCACCAATTCAGGAATTTGCAGTAATTTGACATCAGATACTTAATTTAATTTGCCATACCTCTAACTAGTTTCTTGTGATTTATGTGAAACACAAGCTCTATTTATATATACTATAGGGTAAAACTTCAGTCAACATAAGTCAAAGTATCTTTTTTGAAGTCAGTGGAGTCTTGGCAAGTTACTGTCAGAGGACATGGCTCTATCTATTTTGGAGAATTGGGAAGGATATTAGAAGTTTCAGATTCATCAGCAGAAGACGCTGCTTTGGTTTGTATTTATCATGCTATCCATTAAGGATGCCTAAGACTGTCGGGATAAGTGTCAATTCACCCATTTGGGGCATCTCATTAAATAGCAGCAAATACATTATGGCACTTGAGGAGGGGAAAAGAATTGCTGTGAGCAAAAAAAGATCTGGCGGTGGAGAGGAAGAAGGCAGCCCAATAGAGAGAGGCAGAGATTTAGCAGCTGAGTGATGGAACCAGATCTGGAAACACAGAAATAAGAGAGAAATCAAATTTTGAAGGAAGAAGGCAGAAGAGACAAGCTAGTATGACAGTGAACCTTCAGATCAGAAAAAGGCAACATCAGAGAATCAGAGTCAGTTCTGACTTACTGTCTGCTAAACTCTACGTTCAGTTGGGCTCTACAGAATATAAGTCAGGGTAGCTTGGGTAGAATAAAATCCTTAAAAAGACAAAGAAAATGATAAAGGTAGAAGGACATAGAAAACCAGAAAAGTATGCAGCCTGTCAAAAAGGTTGCCAGGCTGTGATTTATTAAAGTGCTGCTTTTGCTAAGGGCTTGATCTAAAACATGTTTAACCCAGCAGGAGTATTTCATTGGACTTTGGATCAGGCTCAGAAACAGCAGTGCTTGACCAGCAGATAAAGTGAATACCAGCACCTATCTCTTCAATTCACCAAAGTGAGGAGGAGAACTTAAATTGCTTTGTTTCAGAAAAGCTATTTACAAACAAAAAGCAGAACTGATGCAAGCACAGTGCCCTGTTAGAAGGAGGTTGATGGGAGTTAACACTAATCAGTGTTAATTAATAGTTAGCATGAATGACACAGAATAATGTAAATGAAGCACTGAATATATTCACCAGTCTCAGCAGGTTTTCACCCTTTTAGAAGTAACACATGCCTGTAGAGAAGAAGTGAATACTGGTTTAAACCAAGGGTCTATATAACCTAGTGTCCCGTTTCCCATCTGTAGTCAGTGATGACTATAAGCATACACCCAGGGAGGAGCAAGAAAATGACAAATATGTCCTTATGTCCTGTTTTGCACATTTTGCTTGTCATGATGTATCTTCACATGAAACAGTCTTTGAATCTGCTAGCCAAATACAAATGGGAATAAGCAGCACAGTTTAGGAGAGCATAAAATAGAAACCCCTTATACCAGAAGCATTTTCAGTCTGACCCTTTTCTTGCAGCTAGACCTATGTGTAAATCATTTGAGATCCTCTTACTCTGCAGACGAAGAAAAATTGCAGTGCTTTTTCATTTCACGTGCTTTGGAAAACTACATAGCAGGGGAAAGCCGTAAAGCATCCCCACAATGAAATAATTTGGCTTCTCTCTTGGCCTTGATTTGGTACTGTACAATTACTTGCTTGTCCTTCATTTCTGCACCACACTGGATTCCTTAACCCCAGCACTTTTCATTCAGATTTGTTAGCATAAGCTAAGAATTTTTCCACACCCTTTCAGAAGTGCATTCATAGTCCTGATTTTGAAGGCAGCTAAATGGAAGGATACTTTTTTCAACTGAACAAAAGAGCTCTGCCTGCAGTAGTATTTTTTAACGTCTTCAAAGCAAGATCCTAGGCTGAATTTCAATAGTTGACAGAGTGTTCCATTGGCAGGGGTGACAGGGCAACAATTTCATTTTTTATCAGACTGTGCCTCAAAAATTCAGTGAGGACACAAATGATAAAAAAACATTCACAGTGAAAAATAGGTCACCAGGTTTACAGGACAGTTTGCACCTAGCACACTCTTCTCAGCAGAAAACTGAAATATTACAGGTGACATTCAGCACCAGTATTTCTTTAGTGTCTAGCAGTGCTGGTGAAAATTGCTGGCTTGACATAGGTCAAGAGTCTACAGCATTTTCGTAACCTCTGGTCAGACAACAAAGGAAATGAAACAAAAATGCAGCTTTCCCCAAGCTGCCTGCTGAACCCTTGCACCAGCCTGGCAAAGTGAGTCCAGCTCTAGAGGCAAACTAATATTTGGTCTCTGCTTATTCACTCACTGCAGGTTCTGTTGATCTCATGATCATGTTGCAAACTATTCTCTTTTCTGACAATGCCATTTTTGTAGGAAGCAGAACATGTCATTACAGAATCACAGAATAGCTGGAGCTATAAAGGACCTTGAGATCATCTAGTTCCAGCTCCCTTGCCATGCACAGGGACACCTCACACTAGACCATGTCTCCCAAGGCTGTGTCCAACCTGGCCTTGAATATCGCCAGGGATAGAGCATTCACAGCTTCTTTGGGCAGCCCATTCCAATTCCTCACCACTCTCATAGTAAAGAACTTCTTCCTTATATCTAACCCGAACTTTTAAGAAATCTGATGTGGAAGACAGCGGCTCTTCTGAAGTGATCTTCTTCCCGTTTTAAATTTATGATTCTCCCTGTCCACAACTGATGTTGATACCTACTTTTTGCTCTAGAAAACCTTCTATCATCTAGTCTGTGTGAATTTATACTCATGTTTGCTAGGTCATTTCAAATAGACATCAAATGAAATAGTATTGAAGTGGATACTGCTGAAGAAATCATTTGCACCTTTATTAGAAATTATCAGAACCTGCCAGCGAAGGAATGCAGATATGTAACTTATCTTGTATGTGGTCAGTAAATAGATGTATTTGGGCCCTTCACAGCTCACAGGGTTTATCACAATATGTATGTCTGTAAAGATGAAAACTCGAATTTATTTCTTTTTTTTTAAGACCTCTTCTCATAGGCTGTCGATCTGAACAGAGAAATCAGGTCTCTTCACAAATACTGGGCTTTTCGTCCATGCATGGATTTTCTTGGTTTCCATTTCCATTCTTTTAGATTCCCACAAATGCCACTCAAAAGAAACTCTGAATTCAATCATAAAAATAGGTATCAAAAGTTGAGTTAAATTTTAATATATTCCATTATCTCTTGGGAACTAAAAATATGTCACTCCTACACAGATCAGAAATTTATGACATAATTGTATTCCTGATGGGCTTTAACCTACTAAACCAAAGATAGAGAAACAGTGACTTGACCAGAGAGAGACTTCTACCCCAGGCTGAGCTGAGCAGTACTTATTTTAGCCCTTTCATAGCATCGCTTTTGTGTAACATTTGTAAGAGGTTTCTGATAAAGCTTCTTAGAAAAAAATATTTTGAACCCATTTTCTTTATTTTAGTGGTTGAGCAAAAAGACATGCTCTATCACTGCCGGGGTTTGTAAAGACTTTATTAACATTACAGTCCATTTAAAAGTAAAATGACATATTACAGAGCAGCAGATTTGCCGTAATCTGTGCATTTTTCAAGAAAACTTCAGAAGGGAAACATAATGCTTTTAAGTAAATGTCCTTTTCTTGTATACCAGCTACAGAAGATGGTAACAAAAGAAAAACAATAGTTGGATACATACAAAATACCATTCACTTCCCACATTCAGACTACAGGGCAGACCAGGATATGGCCAAAGCAGCAGGAGATTGTAACTGGCCATTCTGGACTCATGGGTAGCTTTCAATTACCCATGGGTAGCTTTCAATTACCCAGGGCTTTGAACCCAATGGAAAGACTGCCTTTAACTACCTCAGTTCTTTGTGACTGTCAGCCCCGTCACATCATGTGATTCTCCAAATACTTATTTAGATTCTGTAAATTATATGCAGCATGGTAGGTGGTACAGGAAAATTGCATTCTCTACACACTGGACCCCAAAAGACACAAAGCAGGTTAAAGATGACCAGCATATATCTGACTGCTTTTCATCAGTTCAGAAGCTGAACACTCACTGTCATTAGTGGTGCAGGACCCTTAAAGCAAGGAGAAATTATTCTTCTTTTGCAAATGAGGGCCCTTAAGCAGAAGGGAGCGCAAGTGATTTCCCCAGGTCACGGGGAAGTGTGACACTCTGCTAAGAACCCTCTCTGGGTCTCCTTAGGTTTCAATTCAGGGCACTAAGGTCGTTCCAGCTATCCTCCTAATAGCCACCTCTCTGAGACACCTGCAGTCTTTCTGGGTTTTGTTTCGTATGTGGCTAGTTAAAGAAAAGGCTAAGGGATTTTTCAGTGAAGTTAATCTGCAACATATCCAGTCCTTTTCAAGAGGCTGCTTTGAGTGGACTGGACAGCTATATTAGAAGAGCTATGATATGATGAATAGAAAATGCAGGGCTCAGATGAAGTCTCCATTAACTTGTCATCCTAATCACCTCTGGAAACAAAGGGAAGAGGATATTTTATTTTTAAATTTTCATCTAGGTGACATCTAGTGCAGAAGAAAAAGGTTTGCATTGTTTTCTGCTAAATGTGTGAGTGGGAGAATATGAACGTGAGACTTCTTGGTGTTTTCTATGTGACAGAAAAAGAATGAAAAAGTAGGTTTTGAATCTGTATGTAGGAGATCTGGCATTTATCACTGGACTTATGATTTGAAAGTGATTTAGAACAAGCACTGACTGGAACCTTTCCTTAAAACCAAACCTGATTTTGAGGTCTCAAAGAATCCTGACTAATTCAGGATAGAGAAAAACCAAGAAGATTCCCTGCTCTTTTGAGCACCTAGATTGGTCTGTATCAGCAACTACTTTCCATTTCACCAGCTTTCACAGAATTTTCAGGCCCGTGTTTCAGAATCAAGAATTTCATGTAGTTATGGGGCTTACCTGAATTGGTTCAAAGCTCAAAATACACGTATCAGTAGGGGAGCTTGATATACGTGGCAGAGCACTGAAGAAAGAAGTCTTAAAAGGAAAGCTAAAAAAGTAATAAATTGTTGGATAAGGGAGAGAGCTGGAACAATTAAAGGTATTTATCAAAAATTCATATCCCTGCCTTTTCTCTACCTAAAAATAACGAAGAGCTCAGGGCTATGGTGGCTACTTAACTTGCTACTTATTGCACTGTAAAGTAGTGTCAAGTAGTACAATTCATGTCAAAGTCATGCTGCATGAGCATCAAAGCAACAGTACTGACAGAAGCAGTTACAAAATAAAGAGTTGCCTAATGCTTGAATGATGATGATTTTACTGTACATCTAGATTGCTAAACGTGCACCCTTGCACAGCCATACTGGTTGCAAAAAATTGGCATAAATGTGCTTATACTGTTAGTAAGTTATACCCAACTTTCTGCCTCACTGCATCCATGCCTCTTTTGCCTTGGTCTGAGCCCTTTCACAATCCATTTAAGCCCCTTATTGCTTCCTTATATGTCCACTGCCATTTCAACCTGTTACTCCTCAAAATCCATCAATTAAATCAACCCAGGATGCGGAAGAACTATCACTTGAAGGGAGTTTTATGCCCTATTTGCCTGCTCACCAATGTGAAGACATCTGCCCTCCTCTGCCTGTTCTCATTCCCACCAGACAGTCCCAGCTGCCAGAGAAAACCTGTCCACTTTGGGAAAAAGAGGGGAACCCATTCTTTGGCCAAACGCTCTCTATCATTGTGTTAATAACCATGTCCCCATCTGTCCTTCGTGTCCACCTGCTGTCTTCTGTCTTACACAGGGTTTGGAAGGTGCTTGGTAAATGCATAACCCTTGATGACTCTAATTTTGGTTTACTTCAAAAAAGCTTAGTAGATTGAAAACATTATCCTTGATCCTTGCATGTGAGACAATTTAAGAGGAGAAGGAGGAGCATCATACAAAGTCACTGGCTGCCTACACGCAACAGTATGGCCCATAAGAGACCATGACCTATCTGGTGCTGTTTTCAGGAGTCAGCAGGAAATGGAGGATTCCACCCAACCTCCTCCAGGTGAGGGCTGAGCTAAAGAGCCATAGCTTGCTGGAGGGCTGTTAAGTTCAACGGATTTCAAGAGACCTAAACTCAGCCAAGGGGTACAGTAAAATGGTAAAAAAAGGTGGCCAAAACACATAGTGGAAAACAAAGAGAAACTTTTGAAGAAAACCAGTATGGAATCAATGGAGGATACGCATATTTTGCATGGAAAAAAAGAAGTTGTGACTGATTTTTTTTAAAGATCACTGAGTGAGCTAAAACAAGGAAGTATGTTCTAGCTATAGAAAATATCCTTAGTACCAAATATCAGCATGCTGGAGTGTTTAAATCGAGGGGTATTAATTGTGCCCACTTCAGTAACAGTGTATAAACCTTTAGGTATATGAAATTTTTAACACCATGGTACCACAGTTTTAACAACATTTTGCATTCCAGCTCTTTCAGTGTAACCATAGGACACAGGGATTTTGGCAAGGCACTAACTGTGAGCCATTGGAAACTCTCAGGATAATGCCATAATTTCCATGATTCCAAACAGTCATTATTGTGATTCAAAAAATATGCACCAGAGAAAGGAAAATAATTTTTCTCTCTATGAATTTATTCTGACAAAGTGATCCAGTTGTAATGTTCTCTTGCTATTTCTGAAATCTTGAATGTCCCAGAATATGCAAAGGCAATCACATGAAATACAAAAACCATAGGCACACATTTGTCTTGCTCTGTCCTTAGGAAACTGTCACTGAACAAAGGAATCAGGAAAAAAAACCAATAACACTGTGCTGGAAATAAAAATGTTGATGCAGACACACAAACCAGTAAAAGCGAGGAAGTTCTGAATCCAGGTCACTGCAGAGTTCTAAACACAGGCCTGTTGTGTTTTGATGCAGCAGCAGCCCATATGGTCTTCCATTAGAGGGTCTCAAAGCAGTGGGCAATGTTACTGTACCATATGTGCTGATTGGAACAACTGTGATGATTTATGTTAGCATGCATAAGTATTTCTTTCCCTTCCCATTTTCTTATTTTTGTTCTGTCAGTAGAAGCCTAAGAATGGACAATATTTCATCACAGGTTTCCAGCATTTAATACTGTATTAGTCTCGAAAAGAAAGAGCAAAATTATTCTAAAGCCAACAGTACAGAAATATGTGCTTAAAAGTGAAGTCTGTAACCTGGAACTACATGTTTCCACCAAATAAAAGATCCTAGTTTCTACTTTGGCTTCACACTGTTTCTAATCAGTTCCCTGCTAGGAAGCAACAAAAAGGCAGTGGCCAAAAATGAATGTGATGGAAACCTACCTCTAAGAAACAGAGCTTCGCAATGCACATTGTTTCTCAATTTTCCTTTTTAAAACAAAGCCACTGAAAAGAAAATCAAACAAATATTAAAATTTTATCAGTGAGTAAAAAATCTTGCTTTCTGCAAGCAAAAAACAGTAATGTGTCTAAATAAAACCCCCCAGCAACATCTCTCATTTCCTCTCATTTCAGGAGTACAAACCAGAGCTATCCATGACTTTGCTGCCATGGATCAGTTCTGTGTATAAAAATCGCCACACAACACCTGACAAATGTGGCATTGAGTCCTATATCTTTTTCTAGTGATTGCTGCAAACAAAACAATCCAGCGGCAGAGGTTTCTTTTTTTTTTCCTTTCCATGCTCTAGTTGAGCAGAGTAACTTGAGAGTTACAGGTATACTACCCCATCCCACCAAAAGTCTTTATCAAGCGGAAGAACTGAGGATGCAAGTCATTATTTACAGAATAAACCAGTTGAATAATTAATTCAGCAAAAAATTGATGAGTTTCCATATTTATAAAGTGTAAAGAAAAAAATAGCTTAGAATGAGATTTTTGCAGCACAAAGACAAGAGGTTCTCAGTCCCTTATAAAATCTTGGGCAACTGCCAACCAGCTATAGCAATCGCTGTCCTTCAACACAGTATAATCCTCCAACTCAGTTTTCCTAGCCTTTCTGTGAGTCTCAGAGGAATACCAGGTGCTCCCACATCAGGTGATGTTCTAAGCTATTGATCTAGAGCATGAAAAAAAATTTTTGAGATAACACATCCAGTTGTGTGTACATTTATTTGTGTACAGGTGTATATGATCTCTGTGTGTACACGTATTGATATACATCAGGTACTGGCAGTTTCACACATTACTTCCTTATCATCAGCACATTTTGTGAATGCCCATACATGACAGAAATGAAATCATAAATTAAATAAGACGTTCACATTTTTTAATAGAATTTGATAGCTAAAACAACAGAAGTCCTTGCCTAAAGGCCAACTCTAAGAAGGGCCACAGAATGAACCCAAAGAAAATCATAGAGGTTTCTGTTAGAACCACAGGAAATGAAGCTGGGCAAGGCGGAACAGATAGCAATTGAAGAAAGGGGATAAAACTAGAAAAGAATTGGTTGCCCAGGAAGGTATGCAAGAAGAAGTGCTTAAGGGCAAAGCACTGGCTAGAAAGTCATCCTGCTTACCACAGACAAAGAAGCAGACTCACCTCATCCAGTGAAGTAAATTCATATGCCTTCCATGTAAATAATGTAATTCCATTGAGTAACACTGAACCTACCAACTACTGCTTTTAGCAGAAACACTAATTAGCTGTATTTTGAAGTTCAAATCCTAACCATATGGTCTTCAAAGTGTCAGATTTTTTGTACTCAGGAAGTACAAAGCTCTGTTTTGGGAGAGTGGAAGACAGGGTCAGACAAATGCAATGAACTCAACAGAAATAGCAGAGCACAGCTCCATGACTCACTGAATAAGTCCTTGATTTGGCTACCAAATAGGTAGAGTATGATGGGTTGACCCTGGCTGGATGTCAGATGCCCACCAAGCTGCTCTGTCACTCCTCTCCTCAGCAGGGTGAGCAAGGAGAAAGTAGGATGGAAACAAAACCCCTCATGGGTCAAGGTAAAGGCAGTTTAATAAAGCAAAAGCAAAGGCTGCATGCGGAAGCAAAGGAGAACAAGGGAGTTACTCTCTATTTCCATCAGCAGGCAATGTCCAGCTACTTTCTAGCAAACAGGGCTTCACCACACATAGCAGTTGTTCCAGAAGACAAACTTCATAATGAATATCCCTCCCTTCACCTTTCTGTTAGATTAGGGGTATTGAATATCCTTCTGGTCAGTTTGGGTCAGCTGTCTTGGCTGTGTCCCATCCCAGATCTTGCCCACCTCCAGCCTAATGGTGAGGGGGAATTTTGGAGAGACAGCCTTGATGCTGTGCAAGCACTGCTTAGCAGTAGCCAAAACACTGATGTGTTACCAACACCTTCCTAGTTGCCAATATACAATACAGCCCTAGGAGGGCTGCTCAGGGGAAAATTAACTGCATCTCATCCAGACCCAATACATAGGGTCAGTCCAGCCAAGAAACACTCCTTTCATACATTTTTGCATTATTGCAGAATGCCTCCCAAGGAGACCTAAATTAGTCCATTTTATTGGTTCTTAGAAAACAATCAAATGTCATGCAGAAGTTAATGAACTTGGAAAAGAACAGCAATAATCAACCTGAAAAAAAATATATTTTTTATCTCTTTTTATTTTTTCCTAATCACTGTGCTATAGTCAGTCAGTAAACACAGGATTGGAAGATAAATAAATGCACTCTGGCAGTTGCCTCAGCTGCCACTGCGGTGCTTTCTGACACATAATTAGAAAACAAATGGCAGATTAGCTTAATAATATTCATTAGCATCTAATGAAACTGAGAGTGTTTCCTGTTCAAAGCATGTTGGGCTGTTAGTTGAATTTAACTAAATTCTGTATTTCCACCCTTTAGCTATGAGAAGAAGACTGGGGGATGGGGAGAGAAGGCATACGTTTAACCCTTCCTTTCTTGGCCATGTTAAATAGATGTTTTTTTCCCCAAGTCATTCTGCTACTCCTCAGAGAAGGAATGGTTAATAGAAAAGCAGGGCCTCCTTTCAGGCATTGTTGTTCTTCTTTTTTTTTTTTCAAATTATCCTAAGTAAGGAATTTAATGATATTCAGAAATCATAGCTGTCTTGCTGAATCGCTGTAGGACTGACCTCCCTTGACAGTTCTTAAATTATTCAGCTATCAAGGGCCTGCTAAACATTAAATTAAGCATCCTCTCTCCCCTGTCCTAAACCATTAAGTTATGCAAATGCACAGATAATGGGGCATATGACAGCTGGAGGCATTAATCAGGCAGCTCTGTCTCTGGGCTGTTGTTATGTAGAAACCGCATCTGCCAACAGACAGAAGAGACACAATTAGATCTCACTTAATGGAATGAGAAGAAACTAGCGAGCTCTCTACACTGCTGTTAGGTTGTAGACCTGGGAGGGAATAAGACACTTGGGAAATCTCACTCGATCTCTGTTTCTCCCACTCTCTCTTTCTTTTTTTAATACCTGTTCTTCCAATTGAAATGAAAAATTACCTGTAATTGTTATCATTTGCAAACAAAGCCTGTCAGAAGACCCACCCGCTGTTTACAATAGATGTTTTTCTTGTTCCCTGCTAAGGTTCTTTGGGGAATTTTCCTTCATTTGTTTTTTTAACTAATGCTCTGTCTTTGGAGGTTGGGGGAGGAAGCAAACAAACGGCTCTCCCTTTATGCCATTTGAATTACCATTTTAAAAATGAACTTGCCTACTCAATCATAGCAAAGTAGCATATTGCTGAGGCAGGAGTTCATTTGCCATTTGTACATATGTGATGATTTCTTTCCTATTGTTTGCTAATTATTGAAGACAAGTGTTTACATGCACACTGTTTTTTCCTGTCACTTTTAGCACATTTCTCCCCTCTAATGGGTTCTCCTCTCTAATAGGGATGGGGTGGGGTGCGTGGCCAGAAATTGTGTTGTGTCCTATGAATTTCCCAAAGAGGTTTAGAAAACAGCCTCAATAATTTAATGCAGCTTACTTCAAGCGGGTCTCTAAAAACTGTTGTTCGATATTTGGATGGTGACAGAAGATGGAGAAAAACACTAAGCTGGGGTAAGTATGCAAACATGAGACTCCATGTTGGAAAGTAACCTTTTTCCTATACAGACTGATCTCATGTCTTCTGCTGAAGTCTCTGAAAACCTTCATTAATTAATAAAGTATCTGATAGAATTTTCTTATCACAAAGTTCTTCCTTCATCCATGGTAAGCATTCCTCTTCTCCCTAAATAAGCACCCACTAAAATGACTTCATTAAATCCTTTAGACAAACTCTTCAATATAGGTATTTTCCTGTGGAGATGCTGGGCTTTTAATTCTGATGATGTGTTAACTTGTTTAATAAAAGCAAAGAAAATCAATCTCGTCTCATAACAGATATGATTTTTGGAAAGCAGTGACCTTTTTCCTGCGCCTTATGTTAAGATGAAAACATTTGTGAAATAATGGAGCAGATCAGTGAGCATACATCCATTTGTACACTGCAACTTAAAAATGCCCAATATGTGCTACATACGGTCAGTTGACCAGATCTATTTTCGCCTAGCTGCCATGATCAAGCTCTTGCCAAAGTTTTCTCAACCCAAACTGTTATCTAAATATTGAACATACTGGCTGAATTTTTTAAATTGATCTCTACCCCCATAGACAATATAGTCACCACTTCTGTCACCACTGACAGCCTAAGACCTGATAAGCTTAACCGTCACCTGTAGGTGAGCAAACTATATCCCAGTCTCTAGGAGGGATAACAAATCTCAGAGCCCCAAAATACTAGGTCTTCCTCAACCATCCAAACTGAAAGGTACTAGCACAAACATCCTAGACACTCACCACTGTCAGATTTCCACATTTAGAGGAAGCAGTAATAATAGAAAATACGAGCTGCTTCTGCTATTTCTGGGACAGGCAGCTGGAGTTCTAAGAAAAACCTTAAGACTGTAGATCATAAAGCAGTATTAATGACACATGTTTTCTAATGACTTCAGTTCATTTTGCCTCTCTCTGTTCATATTATCTCAGGTGTACCGGGAATTTGGCCCAATGGGTATACTTCATCTCTATCCCTGCCTTTCAGCAGTGGACAACTTTTTCTACGACCTCAACTACCTTCAGGTTAGGAAAATGGAAGCCAGGCATGACATGCCTGACAACTCCAAATCTTCTTTATTTTTTTTAATTTTTGACAAACATAATGTTTCAGACACAACTGCATGGATTTGCAGATGTGTTTGTTCCCACTGTCCGTATTGATGCAGCTATAATGACACAGCTATAATTTCTCTTTTTTCCAAAGTGCTCTTAGAGCTCTGGAATATGAAGCTCTTCAAAAACTTCCAGACAGCAGAGATCACATGTAAGCTGTATACTACTTTCTTTATTGTTGAAGTATTAGATGTCTTCTGATTTGGGTTGATATCCAACTAATATCTTAGCTTTTTTGTAAGTCTAAAAGTATTGTGACAAATCAGCAATATATTCTATGTGTATAAATTGCATAAATTTATACCTGCACTGTAGAGGACAGATGCAGATAATCAAACACACTGTTAGCTCCATATTGTATGCTTTCTGACATTTGGCTGCTTTCTAGTGCCAGTTCTGAAATAGTGCTAACTTTGAAGCAGCCATCCATTAACAGTAAATGCATTTGTTTGTCAAGATCCTCCATGCCAATTCATGCTAGTGTTTTACAACTCTTCATCACTTTTTCAGTTGTATTTTTCAGAAAAAACTAAACAGAGGAATCTGCCAAATATGAGCTCTTGTTCTGGGTCAGAACAAGATAAACTTGGCATCGTAACTGAATACCTCTATAAAAATGCCTAAATAAGATATATGGAGATAGCAATTACAACCATTCAGAAATTTGTCTAAATTCCTCTTGGCCTATGGCACTGCTTACAGTCTGACATGATATTTAAAACATAAACTTATACTAAAATATTCTCCTTTTCTGGTAACTAATTAAATGATACTTAGTATTTTGACCAATATATGTGGGAATAATTCCCTGGGTGAACTCTGTGTATAAGGTAAACTGGACAAAGACATAACTACATTGGATTCTACTAGCAAAGTATTAAGCAGATTAAGAGATAAAGTGTTTAATGAGGCAAATAATTTTTCATACACACAGGCACCATACAGAAGCTAGAGATCACAGCATGCAACTGTTTTAAATAAGGAAGTGCATGCATATTATTGCTAGTGTTCATGATAGTAGTTATCACTTTTAAGTGATATGAAATATTAAAAGGAATTAAGGTTGCAGTAGGCAAAGACAGACATTCAAGTAAACACCTTAGTGTTCATTTATCCCTGTCAGAGCAGTAACCATGCAGTGCTCTCAGACTGCTTTAGAAAGGAGTGTGATAGTGTTATCTTTACAGTCTCTCTTAGAGACTTGTTCAGCAGGTGACGACAGTGAAAAGAACAGTAAAATTGTTGAATTTATTTTTTGAGCAACTATCCCAGTCTTGTTCAAAAGCACTTGCCCTCAAAGATTATTTTGAATTGTTGTCTATTGATAAGCGCTAGCATAGTGAAGCATTCTGCCAACATCTATGGACATTTGGCATTTTCTGTGTTTAATATCCCCAAGAAAACTACTGCCATCTTCACATGGGTTTTACACTGCTATCTAGGCACACTTATTTTGAGAATTAAAAGCATAAAATGCTTCAAATATGCAGGTGCATGAGTTTCCAGATTTGAAAATGGTATTTGAAGTATGCTGTTTGACTTGAATTTGTAAGCATTTTTTTTCCTATATGTTGAGTGGTGATGTATATCAAACTAGGACTGAGTATGTAAATTACTTGGAGAATGTAACTTCATTACAGAGACTACAATCCCTATTATGCAGTACAGATATACTATTTGTGTTTCCTTGTTACAGTGTACTGACTAGAATGTTGTTTGTATTTGCCTCTCATTCAGATACAATTTTTTGATTATTTGTTGCTTGTGCCATTATCCACAGGTCTGGGTGGTTCTCTGAGATTTAGTGCTTCCCTTCAGAAATTCAGGCTTATTTCTAAATTACCTTCTCTCACAGCTCTTCCACTAATTTTCATGACATGAGGACTGGACTTGGTGTAGTAATTTAGAACAAAATTACATTGGTTTAGCTTACTAAAGCAGTAAACAACTTCTTTCACTACCGTATGGAACAAGCATTGAACAATTACTGTTTGTTTTGTAATTTATGTCATATATATCAGCAGAATTACTATTTTAGTCTCCCATGATAACCTAGTTTCTGATTTTAGCTGGTTTTTATTCACTGGCTCCTAACCATAACCTGATACTGCTTTCCCTGGTGCTTTCCTTGATTGCTTTGACTGATTACCTTCTTCTTTGTTCAGTACAACTTTTTTCTCAAAATATAAGAACTGTCTCCATGTCTCTACTTACTTCATATGCTTTCAGTCCTGGAACATGATACTTCTCAAGCTAAGCTCATTTTCTATTGCAGAATATTTGATAAATGTCAACATTTCACACAGGTTCCTATCTTTATTAGTAATCACTGGTTTATTTGTTTTCATTGTTCTGAAAGGAAATACATGGGTTTGCCAGGTTTGCTCACATCACCTGTCTGTGGCTGCTATTAGATTTTATTTCGTGCTACCCAGATATTGCATTTTATTTTCAGGGTTGTTTTTAGCTTGGCGATACAAACTCAGTGGTTGAAATCTTCATCTGTGAACACCTTTGTGTTTTGATGGAAAGTTTTCTGTCATTTATCAGTTTACCTGAATTTACCTTGCCACAGGCCTATTCTGTCCTAACCTTTACAGCTTCTGTCAAGGAGCATATTTCCAAAGTGGTAGTGATTGGCTGTCTTCCTCTGTCCATTGTCCTTTGGGACTCATCTCTCACTCATTACCCACCTGCTCCCAGATGTGTCTTGAGTCCAAGTAGATCCACACTTCATTGGCCAACACAAGACAATATTGCTTGGTCCCCAATTTGGACAGGAAGAACAAAATTGGCATTTATACTCAGGTCTTCATACACAGGCAGACATTGCCTACAGGCTTGCCTCAAGACTTTTGAAGTGTGAGTGCTTCCCAGATGCTCATCAGCAGAATTTCCATCATGTCAACAGCTGCATCCTTCTCAAATCCATGTCATGCTATTTCTGCCATCAGTCAACAGCAATTATTGCCAAGCCCCGGTCTTAAATGTATTGGCAATCCTTCATCAGTCATTCAGATTAGACCCAATAAATTAAGTAAGACCAGCCACTGTTTTCTACCTCTAATCAGGGAAGACATGAATCCCTGTAATGAACAAAGCTTCACCATACTTGATTTCCACAATGACAGCAAGTGAAGTCTGCACATCTCCTACAGAATATCACTACTCTGTGTCTTTTGTGCCATTCACCATGCTGTGCTCCAGTAAGAACTCTTCCCCTGTACACCCAGGAGTGCAGGGTGTTTTTTAAAATGGTCTCTTGGTCTACTCAATGTATGTAAGGGCAACTTATGCAAGTGACATTTTCTGGGACGTAATCTGTGTGTCCTTTTGCAGTTGGTGTGTGAACTTACTCAGAATCATTCTCAGGGTCTCCAGTTTCCTATGAAAGTTTTATAAATTTGTTAAACCATCCAGTGGTCGTTCACTTTCTATTTTCATCTGTGTGATTGATTTTTGGAACACCCCAGGCAGCAGCAGATTTCCAGTAAATGCTGCCTGGGTCACATCATTTATTTCACTCACTTCCTCAGGAGCACTTACTGGTTTCTTTCCTCAGATTATTTTGTTTCTGATCATGTTAGAGGTTGGGATTTTTCCCCCTTTTTTAGCCTGTGTTCTGCAATGATAGCAATCTATATATCTGTATATCTATGTATTCTACATAGAGATATATATACAAGATATTCATATAAGATGATATATTAAATAAATCTTATTTAGATTTTTATAAGATATAAATACACTTATGTATGTAAAATACATTTAATGTGTTGACACTCAGGATAATTATAGATACCAGCACTTTTTGTGCAGAGGGAAGTTGAACTTTAAGTCCTCAGGCCTCCCTAAACCCTAAAGCATCCTGAAAATTATAATAATACATGCTTTGTTTTTCCATACTACTTAATTAATCCAGCTACTCTGGAATTGTATTTTTCTTTCACTGGATATTAAACCAACTTGTCAGTCATAATTGCAGAGCTCCTTTTTCTCATATTACAGTCATTTTTAGTCTAATGGAAATAGAGAGTATTAACAGTTGAAATAATAAAAAAAAAAGCCATGAAGTTTATGAAATAATAATTGTAATTCATGCAGAAACTTAAATAATATTTCAAAACATTTTCATTGTAATTATCAAAAGTTTAATCTGTGGAACTGTAATAAAAGTCAACCACTTACACAATAGTGTATAGGTCACTGAGTTATATGGATAATTCTAACACATCAGTAATAGATAGTAATAACACATTCTGTTCTGTTAAAGACATCAGTTTGTTGAAATGAGCTCACAGTGCAGCTCTGTCACGTGCAGAGGAAAATAAGTACTTCTGAGGAACATCAGGAAATATTTACTACTTGCAAAATTGCTTCTCTGTGCACAAGCACACAAAGTTCCTTTTTAAAAAGTAGACGCATAGCTTTCTTGTCTTCATTTGAATTTGACTTCTCTCTTCTATTGACACTGAAAGGAAAATATATGCAGAAGATGATACTGAGAAAACATGAAGAATGTAGCAATGAAATAAGGTAAATAAATAACATTTCTCCCTCAGACCAGGGGAAGAACCATCTGGCTCTGATATTCTTGCCCTTCTGAGAGACATGACCTTTCTGTCATCTTCTGTGTGGTTTTCCCCACCAAACATTGCAGAATCAAGGGCTGTGAACAGCTCACTTGAAGTCCACAGAAGTTCAGCCTTTATCATAACAGGGAATGAGATCAGGCACAGATGAACAAGCAGACCTGTAGTCGCACAATTTTGCCAGCCAGAGACTGTAAATGAGCCTCAGCTTTTCCTATCATCTTCCCATAACAGTCCCTATTTTCATTTCTTCTTGCTATTTGTGTTCTTCGTATTTTTAAGTCTCTGTCTGCAGCTTTACACCAGAAATTTTTTTTTTTCATTTTCCAGAGAGCTGAAACCTAAAAACTACTGAATCAATGCTAACACATGTGATACTGAGCTGCTCTTTTTCTTCATCTCTCTGTGCATTTGTTTTGATTATTTTCTCAAGCTTATTTAGTGTTGCAGTCTCTGTGTGGAGTATTATATTTTTTAAATAATGCAATACTGCTGACAGAGTTTGCATGACAGAATCATTGATATTGATGTGACAGCCTTGATGTCTCTCTGCTTATTATTATGAAGTATGTCTGCTGTGATGCAGAAAGAGTATTCTTGATCTCCTCTTCACTCTATATGATTAGTTGTGCTGCCCAAAACCAAAATCTTAATTCACTCTGAATAGTGACAGTGATATTGACAATCATTAACACTCATCCTCAGTGTGAAATCCATTCACAGACTCTTCCTTTCATTCCCATTTTTATGAGGCAATAATCCAGTCCAGGTGGATACCTCCAGCACTTACTTGAATTATCTGTCACCAGGATGAGCTAGCTGCAGGCAGCCAGGATACATCAGCAGTACAGAGTGAGCATGCCTCCACGAGGCACCAGGGAATAACAGGAGGGATAAGAAACAGAGACTTAAGCGTGAGTAAATGGAGGAAGCACTGCAAACTGAAGTGCTAGTGTTATCCAAAGTGAGATTTCTTAACATTTCTCAGGTTCTGTGTCTCAGCTACAGCTCAGAGCTGTCACATCTAGTCAGAGGAATGTCCTTCTGTCTTACACCAGATCCTCTGGGAGTAGTATAGCTGTTCTGATCCTGACCCCTGTGCAACAGCCCTCCTGCCTAGGAAACAGTATAAGAAGGCAGCAGGTGCTAACCAGGAGAGGAGTGACAGGCATTGAACTAATAGCCCAGAGTGGAGCTCTGCGTCCTTTTGTCCATCTTTTGAGACATCTAGTCTCCATTTCCTCCACAGCACCACTCTCCATTTAATACTTTCACTTCTGCCTTCTCAGCCTTTGAATACCAGTCATTTCTTTGGGTGTGGAAATACAACGGAATTCTTAAGAGACTTATGCAGCTGGAATCCCCACAACTGTCTTGACAACTGCTTAAAGAACAAAAGAAGGAAAAAGCCTGAGTCCATTCTTGCCAGCTTCCAAGAATGATGCACTATGCCATACAGACAGTTTCTCCACAAGAAGCTACAATAAATCAGGCTACTAGCCTCATGTCTGAAGAATGCCGTCTCAGCCTGAGAGCACAAATATCATTTTGATGCCAAGTTTTTAAGCTATGCTTCAAAGTTACTGCCAGTGAATAAGCTGCTGCACTCCATTCCCAGCATCCCCGTTCAAAAAATAAATTACAAGTACATGTACTTAAATGAGCTTTAGAACAAATTGGGATTAGTTTACAAGCAGGATTCTCTGCAGACTTCTAAGGCACATTGTATGCCTTAGAAGAACCTATAAATGAACCTCAGTACATTCCACTTCCATTCTCTGAGAAGTTCATGCTCCTGGAACAAAGTTAGCCTGGTTCAGTGAAACCTTCTTATCTGCCTTAGGGCTATAGGATTATTGGCCACAGAAACATAGAGTTAGGAAGGAAGTCCGCTTTGTCATTGTTAGGAGAGTTGCAGTGAAAAGCCTGCCAACAGCCATTAGTGTCTACAACTATATTTTCTTATGACCTCACACTGGTGCAATGGTCTTCCTGTAGCTCTGCCTCTTGTCAATGCCTAGATTTTATGAGCTGCTCAGAACTACCCTACTAACTAAAACTTCAGTGGCTTTCACTACGCCAATTGCTGTTACCAGGAAATATCTACTGGAGAGCTGGCACAGCAGTCTCATCGTTTTAGAAAAGGGACAGCAGCGAGGAGAGCACTGTGTCTGCCACACAGCCCAGGTGGCTCTTCCCAGACTGCCTTAGAGCCCCTTTTAGTACCTATTTTAAAGCTCTGGCTATCCACTGTTCCAGCAAAACTAGTTATTAAATAGCTCAACAGACTCACCTGCTTTGTGCCTATCAATATGCAATCAAAATTGTTCTTCTTTAAGGAAAGTCCAGATGCTGCTGGAATACAATGAGGTTCTCTAAACTAAAAGAAATTGCTTTTATGTTGTTCTGCCAGTCTAGAAGTTACACAGATGCTGCATCTGTGTAGCCTAAACACATACTTCCATTAGAAATCTGGTTTGCATGGTTTTTTTAATAAAGTGGAAGTTAGCTATGTTTCGTGAGGTTTTAAATATCCAATACGGCAATCCTTCATTTTATTTCTGAAGTTTTCTTGTTACTATAAATCATATGTGGAAGTAACAGAGTTCTTTGATGCAGTTTGTGAATTTTGTTTAGCTAATTGCAATTCATAACAAGATGAAGAAGGCTGCATGACTCCAGGTCTGAGAAAAGAATATAGAACTATCCAGTAATCCAATTCTGAATTGATTATCTACACTATAGAGTAGTACTGAACCAATTTACTCATCATCTCCTGAACTTAATTGCACTTTAAAGAATTAATCCCTAATCACATAGAATTACTTTTGCACATTTTTTATCTACCAAAACCTAAGGATTAATTGGTGTTTTCATTTTATAACGTTGTGAGCATGTATAAAACACAAAAGCAGTTCTACAATGACAGAGTATCCAACTTGGTAAAACCCACATGGCTAACTACTCCTACTACTCAGCAGTTTATCCACATTATCACTTTGCCGCTTTATTATATCCAGCTCTTTCCCGCCATCTTCAAGTCAGATGAGAGGATGCATTTTCAGATGGATTTATATTTTTCACTGTATGGTTACAAAACAAAGTCCATCCTCTGGCTCTTTCACAACCAATATGAGCAGGCTGGGTTCACTTGTCAGCAAGGAGGAAACTGTATTAGCAACCAGAAAAATCAGCAGATTTTCAGTCTCAGGAGGCAGAAACCAAGTGTACAAGAAAAACAAATTCTGGAGAGGCTCCTTCAGAGCTATGGCCATCTCACACTGGCAAGGGCAAGCACATTGTTGTACTCCTACTGTGGAGAAAGAGGGCTTCAGCCTGCCAGATATCAACCAGCCATCAGGTTTTCTCAACTCTCCTTCCATTGCAAACTATGAAAGACTGTAAAGATGGTGCAGTCATGGTTTGGTATTGTTTATGCCAAGAAATTCTGGAAGAAACCAAGAAGGTTTTAAAAATCAGTTTCTATCATGTCTGTTAAGAGTTCTCAAATGAGGGAAGGCGCTGCAAAATACCATAAATATGTTCCAAATTGTGTTATAATTAAAAAACAAGATAATAAAAAAATAATGCATCTTACTCCAAACATTGGTGTTGCAATCTGGAGTAGGAGACAACACAACCTTCACATGATTTGATGTAATTTTTCTACTGGCAAAAATACCTCAATGTCAGCTGTAGGCACAGGCAGCAAGGAAAGACTGACTGCGATACCACTTCCAGAAACAGGCCAAGAAGGTGCTGAATTATCAGTATTTAGAAAAAGGAAACACTATTTCTTACTGAGTAACATTAGGTGGCAATCTAGAAAGCAATATGGCATGGCATAAATTGTTATATTTAATCAGACATAATATTACAAATCACTAGCTATATTCCTTCTATGTTTCTTTTCTGAAACTTATTCTCTGCTGCCGACTCTGTCCCATTAACCAAGTCTTTGTCTCCCTCTCGTGTTCCCAGAATATACTTAACATGAATTTGAGAGATGTGAAAGAAGATCTCTCAAATATTTACAGGCACTGCTTTAAACTCTTTTTTTTTTTTTTTTCAAGTCATTTGCAATTTGCAAAGCAACATGAATATTTCTCATATAAAGTAAGTACTTTGTAGATGAAAAGTAGTTCACATTTGATAAAAGCAGGTCAGAAAAAACCTGCAAACTAGACTGAACAAAATCAGTGCAGCCCCTTCATGAAACATGATTGATTTTATCCCCTGCTAAAATACTCATCTAACATTTCCTGGTAATCTGCGATACAGTATTTTTCAATAACTTATCCAAGACCTCTAAACCTTCTTTTAACTGCCAGACTGCTGAATTTACATGATCTCATCAAGCCATTGAAAGCAATGACTTTCAAAAACATTAATCTCAGAAGGCAGAAAAAATATTAGAGCCCAGATGAAACATATCATTAAATCTTAAAACTGATCAATTATTAAATATTGCAATATCTTAGTAAAGTTGCCTGTTTATATTTCCAAAGGGAATATGTAGAGCTAAGGTGGGTATTTCATGCATTTTTGATGCACATGCACATCAATGCCTCAACTCATTAAGCATTGTGAAAATCCTTTAAGAGAAAGATATTGCTACCTGGGAAAGACCCTTGAACACACCATATAAAATCTACTCTTTTATTTTTCATTTAATTTCCCTTTTCTCATATTTGCAATGGCTGAGACAACTGTCGTGGTGAAGCAGCTAGTATGCAGTTTGTTGTTAAGTTTTCTAGCACTGAATGTGTTCTCCTTTTTAAGGGAAACTGCAGGGCAGAGCCTTTCTTTTTCTCTGTAAGGGTTTAAACCAAATCACATTCCTTGGAAGGCACAGCATTTCACGCATAAATATTTGAACCTCCAGAGTAGGAGAAAAAGTGTTTCCAAAGTGTATGTGCCCTTTTGTATCGACTCCTAGAAATTTGTAAAGAATGTTCTAAAGATTTACAACAACAACAAAAAAATGGAGGCATAAATAGACAGCCACCATGCACTCATTTTGGGGAAGAAATAATAATAATAACAATAATAATAATAATAATAATAAACAATGGCCACCATTTTAATTAAATGGAAGTTTGGCACAAACCCACAGACCTTCAGCTGTTGAGTTACATGCCTTTTACTCACTGTAAGCTCATCCATCTGCAACGGCTTGTAATCTTCCATTTCTCTTTGCTGCTAGCTCTGTGTACCTTTCCCACAGGAGAATGAAGACCTTGGGCCAAATCCTTTCCTCATATATGCTTTAGTCATATACATCTCAAAGTCATGTCTCATAGGTATCTTTCAATAAACTGGGGAAAATGATCCAACCCTAGAAGTGTTTAAAAGATTTTAAAAGTCCTTTTTTAAATGAAAATCATGTGGTTTGTAGACCTTTTGTAGAGCTTGGGTATATTTGCTATCATTGCTTTTTTCACTGCCAGCCTCTCAACACGACAACTAGAATTTCCAGCTAATTCTTGCTTTGGTTTGGTAAAATAAATAGGAATTGAACAAGAAATCTTTAGGCAAATTATCTTTTAATTTAGCCACCAGCCTACAAATAATAAGCTAATGCATAGCTGGTAATCATCTAAAACAGTTTACACACTCTTACTACTATTTTGAGTAACTCAGAGGACCTAAAACAGTTATGAAAATTTTGAGGATTGTACCCTTAAATCCTACCTGATCCTTATGTTGCTACCTGATCCTCCTTTGACCCATTGGAGGGGTCAAAATTTTCTTATTCTTCTAACTCTCAGTTTTTCTGATAGAAAATATTAACAGTTCTCAAACCCTCCCATGCTTTCAGTTAGAGGAATTTTCCTCTATTGAGTGGTCTGTATTCTTATTTTCCATAAACCTCTACCTCCATTGACTTCAGCAGGATGGCTCACAGCTTTCTAAAGTTGTAACCCATCAACCTGTTATGTTCTCACCATTCTTATTTATAGAAGAAATGAGATAGTGTTGTTAGTTTCATGGCTTTGAGGATCCCTCCGACAGGGCAAATGAGAGAACATTGAAGCATTTCTCATAACGACTAACTTTTCTTACCTAGCTAAAGAGGTAGCCAGTATAGTACAGCTGGAATGAAGCTGCTTCATACAGCTTCCTCAGCAGTTATCCTCTTTGCCATTCCTGCATTTGAATATTTTTTGTCCCCCTAACTCTTTGCTTTCCTTCTTCTCCATCTTGATGTATTCAGACAGCAAATGCAACCACAATAAGATATAAGTAGGACCTGTAATCCATTCTGAGGTCGCTGAATGATAGGCAGGTCACAAGAGGACAGATACTGATGCAGTGATTTATCTGTGGGATGAAGAAGAGCTCTCACACTTGTGTCACGTACCCTTTCTAGTGCAATTTGACAGACTGATCTTGGGCCAAAATGTACAGTCAAGTCCAATTCTCTTCGACCTTCAGAGAGGATTTGGCCTAAGTATTGAAGTACATAGCCCAGAACTCAATAGTCTCCAGTAGGAACATTACTGAAAATGAGTTTTGAAATGGCAGTAATATTGGTGCTTTGTTTGGCATTAGATGCTGCATAAATTCAGCTGCAGCTAGACAAGCCGAGCTTTCAATTACTGCAGACACCATAGCAGAAAGAGGGCTACCATGTGGGCAGTAATTTTCATTGTTTGCTTTACTCCTGTATCCTATGATAGCCAGCTGGTGATGGAGGGGAAGCAGTGGAATGATGCAGTCTCCCTCCTCTGAAAGCTGTTTTGTACAGCAATCCAGATACTAATAAAACCCTGTGAAATACCACATTTTTAGGAACTGCTAAATTGCTATGTCTGTTATCATGCTGATAATAATAAATAGAAGGAGTAATTGGCAATAATTTATTACCCTTTTCCTTGAAAGAAAATTACTCATATGGCTAAATGTTACCAGTGTACTATGAAAATGAAGCCATTCTCTTTTACAGCTAGAAGCCATGTTTGCTATTTTTGCATCTTTCCGTGCTGTCCAATTCTGAACTCCATGAAAAAAGGACTGTTCTTTCTCTTCTTTTTGTGGCACACAGAATGCTGTGGTCCAGACAAGGAACACAAGATTTTAATCTTCTAACTGAAATAATAGCACCAAAGTATTTATCTAACCTAAAGAAATTGAAATGAAACATTTTTTTATACAGTGCATAATGATGCAGTATAGTTTTCTGACAGGTCACTGATCCAAGATAGTAATCGTATAGAGAAAAAAACCCCTAAATTAATTAAAGAGGTAGAAAGGGAGGGTTATAGGAATAATCAAAGAGTCATCCTTAGTTATTTGGCTTCAATCAGGTTTTTGATTGCAGACTTTTAATAAACAAACAGATAGCATGGAACATCCTTCGAAGCGGCAAAGGAAATGTTTTGACGGCCACATGTCTATTTACAGCAGCATGAACTCCTGAGCATTCATTTTTATAGGAAATGTTTAATTGCTCTTTATTGAGCAGAACCTTTCCTTCTGCTTGTAAAAGAAATTATTGCTTTCCCCCTCTGGTTCAGTCAGAGGAAGTTAATAGTCCCAGTTTCCTCTGGCAGCGGAGACAGTTAATGACAGGGAGACTATCATAAACAGGGTTTATTGTCCAAATTACAATCCAGTCTTTAAACAGCCTTCCCTATTCAGAGTGCCCTCCTGGCATTTTGGTGATTTTCTGACTTACCTTCTGGTTCACAAAGATTTAATGTGGTGGTTGGGTTTGAGGAGTTTTATATATATATATATGTGTATATATATGAATATGCATATATATGTGTATATATATAAATATGCATATATATATGTATATATATTTATATGCATATATATTATTCACAGGACATTGCTGCAAATTCTTAAGAGCATTTGTGATATGTGTATTTATCAACTTCATGACATCAGTCAAAGTTCAGCAAAGGTGACTCTTTGGTGTGCAGAAAAACCTATGTTCACATACAAAAAACAAACTGTTTCCCCTTATGCCCTCATGTTGTTCCTCTCACTGCCAAATCCAAGTGTTATTGTCGAGGCATATGTATAAAAAGATGTAATTGTATTCACATGTACTTACAAATTTTTTAAGGTAGAAAAATGAATACAGTTCTGTCTATGTGATAATCATTCTTCCTTTACATCATAGATGCACAGAGATATTTGCTGTAAAAAACTAAAACCCCTGCCTTATAGCACAAAGAAAGAAGTCTAACATAAGACCCACATGCAGATGGTATTACGGTTGGAAGCCACCATGAGATGATTAGATTTAAAGTTGGATTTTCTCTAACTATTTAGAAAAAAAATTATTCTTTTATTTACGTTAGAAGAGAACTGTTACACAAAACAGAAGTTAAGAATTGTGTTTCTTTGAAGGGGAGATTTCAGGAAGGAAGATTTTGAGAGTACATATTTTTGAGACTACATATTTTCTTTGTTGTTAACACTTCATAGTTTGGTCCCATATTTTCTGAACAGATAGATATGAAGAAGACACTAACACAGAGTAAAATACAGCAGCAAAAATTGTAAAAGCCACATTCTTAGCAGGACAAAGAAATCAATATAAACACTGTATAAACTCAGACAGTAAATTACATTGTCAGAGACTGTCAGCAGTAACAAAACTCTATGAAGATTACTTGCTTGAAATGTGACCATCTCACCATAAATTCCAAATGCCATTATTGCCTTCATATTCAACATACCTCCAAAATTTTGCATCATTTTTTATAAAGCCAGGATGTGCAGAAAATTATCTCAGATTCTTTGGAAGTGGGAGCAAACAGTGATTCTTTTTAAATGCACAACCTGTTCCCTAAAACTGTAGCATCTGAATACACCCAGTTCTGTCAGGCTACTTCCTTGATGCTGTATTTAGTAATTCAGACTGGTGGTCTTTTAAATGTAGGAGTATTGTACAAACAAGAGTATTGTATAAGCGTATGTACTGCAACTCTGAAAACATTTAGTATTGCTGCATTAAGTTTTTTACATTTTGTGTTGATATCTTTATATTGTAAATACAAATAACTAGTGAGATACTGTGTCTTTCAATTGCTCCTTGAACATAATGATGCTTCTGAAAAGAATGTGGATATTGAAGGAAGAAATAAAAATACTTGGATGGAGGTAACCTATAGTTTGGTTATGGTTAAGGATTCACACACAAGTGGACATATATACAGAAGTATCCATGTTTTTATAAAAGGTGTTGCAATAGGTGCCATAAAAACATTGTGAACCAACAGGATGATTTATTGGAATGTTTGATATTTAAAGAGCATTTCAATATCATTGGCTACAGCATGCTGCAGAAGACAACTAGAAATTGACAGTAGTAAGTTATACAGCACTGAATAACCAGGGAATAAAAGATGAGTAAGTCCAGTGTCAGACTAGCTTTATTCTTTCCTTACTCTGTCAGTATTCTCTTCAGCTCAGAAGCTCATTTATTATAGGGCGGATACCAAACAGTAACACAAAAGGCTGCAGGTGATGACAAATCCCTTAACTTTTTTATTTCATGTTTTTACTGTGATACACAACAGCTGATTTTCCCAAGTGAGGTACCATGGTCTTTGGGGACCATAGAACACTCACAGGCTCTTTAGAAGAGCTGCCTCACTCCCCAGTTTCTGCCTAGGAATTGGAAGTTCTTCCACAACATCCAGAACAGCTGCACCCCAAACATCCTGCAACAGTTACATCAATCTAGGAGAGAAAAACCACTTTAAATTAGCCCTGCTGAGCTGCACTACTTTCAAGGGAGCTCTGCTTCTAATAAAAGCCATCAGACAAGAAATTTGTTGCTCTGTGTCTTCTGCAACCAAGTGCCATCATTTCACATTGACAGCAGAGAAAAGGGTTAGTAGCCTCTTTAAAGAAAATCAAACAGACATCCCTCCAGTAGTATGTGAAAGCACAATTGAGGGCTGGGTTGTCTGCAGCAGCTGCTTGTTTCAACAATTCCAGCACTGGGAAAGAAAAAATGGAACTCTGAGCCCAACCCAGAGCCTCACAACAACTACAGAACAGCTACTTCAGCATTCCTACTCCTACTGTCACCCTAATTTGTTAACTTCAATCTTTATTTCAGCATGATTAAATCTTGAGTGCCAGAATGATAGGCTAACTTGGAAATCAGAGCCTAAAATGGGAAGTAGCATTATTCAAAGTGGACACCTGCAAGGACACATCTTAGGACAGAACTGCACCCCAGTTTTTCAGATCCCACTGTCTGAGCATAACACTCATTCATTCAGCCCCACGTTATGCCTCCCCTATTCCCAACAAAGCACAGTGGCATTCCATGCACCTGCAATGCACATGTCTAATAATTCTGTCATGGCATAAGACTGCAAAATAGGAAGAAAATAACCTGAGACTGGGGGCTTGTCTCTGCTTAATGGGAGACATCCCCTAGAGCAGCCCAGTGCCCTGCTACCTGCTTTGGCACCTGGCATTAACAAATGGCATTATTGTAAACTCAGGGTAATGGATGGGAACCTAGCTGAGAATTGATTCCGACTCATGACCAAGAGACATAACACAGTGTGTTTTTTTGCCACAGTGTATTCAGTAGAGTATGTATGTTTATGTTCATCAAAACTGTCTATTGGAAAGATGCAGGAAAACATAGATGTGCAGCTGTTCCATGACCTTCATATATGGCCACACCGGAGGGAATAACAGTGAGATCACGAGAAACTGCACTGCCCACGAGTAAACAGTTACTGATCTAGCATAAAGCCAATTGTTTTTCTAAGGGTATGAAAGCAGTACCCCCTTGTAGCTGAATCCAAAGCCTCACCTATGGGTGTAAGCACTGCACAGGAATTTTCTCAGTTACCTCAGACTCCTGACATTGGCTGCAACATGGCTTCCCAGTTTAAAGTGTGGGCCTGGATGATGATGGTGGTAATCAGTTATGCATTTCTTCTTAATCTCTGTTCTCTCTATGCAGCAATGATGTGAGGCCATGCTAATTTTCCTCTGTGCTACATGTATGTATATAACTTGCTTTATTATGCTTATTTACGAAGATAGATAGATAGGTAGATAGATGGATGGATGGATGGATGGATGGATGGATGGATGGATGGATGGATGGATAGATGATAGATAGATAGATAGATAGATAGATAGATAGATAGATAGACAGATAGATGATAGATAGATAGATAGATAGATAGATAGATAGATAGATAGATAGATACCTGAATCAAGTTAGTGTGCTTTTTTGCTTTGGTGTACTTTCTTAATAAGCTGTGCATGTTATACTGCTAAGTGTGATTGTTTTGTTAATACCCTGTCTGTTCTCAGGACAGTCAGGAGCCTATAGCTCTATTCACAGGATTTAGAAAGCAAACTATGTCGCAAAAGCCCTTGTTTGTAGTTACTTTGCACATACTTGTTAATGGGACCTTTATTTTTAAGTGAAAGAAGTATAGACAGTGGGATTGAGTGCATCCTCAGCAACTTTGCCAATGACACCAAGCTGTGTGGTTCAGTCGATAGGCTGGAGGGAAGGAATGCCATTCAGAGGGACCTTGACACACTTGTGAGGTGGGCTGATGCCAACCTGATAAAATTTAACCATGACAAATGCAAGGCCCTACACCTGGGTCGGAGAAATCCCAGGCACAGCTACAGGTTAGGCAGAGAAGAGATTGAGAGCAGCCCTGTGGAGAAGGACTTGGAGATGTTGGTTAATGAGAAAATGAACATGAGCCGGCAGTATGTGCTTGCAGCCCAGAAAGCCAGCTGTATCCTGGGCTGCATCCAAAGGAGCGTGACCAGCAGGTCGAGGGAGATGATCCTGCCCCTCTACTCTGCTCTTGTGAGACCCCGACATAAAAAGGACATGGAACTCTTGGAACAAGTCCAGAGGAGGGCCACGAGGATGATCATGGGACTGGAGCACCTCCCGTATGAAGACAGGCTGAGAGAGTTGTGTCTGTTCAGCCTGGAGAAGAGAAGGCTGTGTGGAGACCTCATAGCAGCCTTCCAGTATCTGAAG
>JAOEHY010048938.1:0-10604 GCA_025447955.1 Psilopsiagon aurifrons
AATATTGAATTGTTTCTGGGGAGATTAATTTATTTATCATGGATACTTTCTGGAAAAAAAAACTCCACTCTTTTCCATCCTTGCCACTTCATACCCCACAGCTGTGTTACTCTTTAACTATTTATCAGCTTATTTGACCTCACGTAAATGCTTTATCAGGATGGTGACTTTCTGACAACCAATTTATGAACCTAAGCCCAACAAAAATGTGGCTTCCCTTCAACTCACTTTCTTACAGTTCCATTTTTCATGATAGTAAATACTTCCCCACAGGGCCATATTTGTACTGAATTGTGAATATAAGCAGTGGATTGCAGACACCCCACAATCCTGTTATGGCCCTTTAGAAAGTCTTTTTCTCTTCAGCTCAAGGATCTTTTCTCTGGGCAGTTGTAAAATGTGACATGATACCATTGATCAGTAGTGTGCTGCTGTGCCCGGATGAACTACAGTGAGGTAAGTGCTTTCTCCTCTCATTGCCTTTATAATAAGCAAGCCGAACATATGATTTTCTGCAGTCCAGCAAATACACCTCAAAGGACTGACAATTAAGAACACTTGTCTTGGTGGTTTAATCAAAGACTGTCCAGCCTTGTTTCTGAGCTTTACATTCAGGTGAAAAAAGAAAGAATGAGTTGTAGTACGTACTGCTTTGAAGACTGCACAGTCTTTTGCATTAAGGTTTACATGTTTCAGAAGAAATATTGAAAGAGCTCCAAGGGGGAGGGCTTCAGACGTAACATTTGCAGCTCTTGTGCTCACACCAGTCCTCTGCCTGGAGAAGAAAACCTGTCTTCTAGATTTTAAAGGAATTAGAAGCTAGAATTGCAATTTCACTTTGGTGTTCAAGTATGGGAGTTAATGGTATGCATACATCCTCAAAAACATCTGGTCAGTGTTTGGCTGTTACCAGTTGAACTAACCTTTCCTTACTTTCCAGATTCTCTTCCACTTTATCCATTACTAAAAAAAAAAAAAACAAACAAACAAAAAAACCCCACAGAAAAAAAGTTCCACAAAAACAACACCACAAAATAAAACACAAACAAAACTGTTCTACTCCTAAGTAATGGTTATGTATACACAAGCCAATCTGGAGGTGCACCCAGAGTGAATGGTTCAGCTCTAGCAGTATTAGATTTCTCCTGGGGGAGAAGGAATGAGGAGTCAGAACACATCTACTTCCTCTATAGGCAGAAAGGGGAAATGCAATGGGGCTTTTTTTCATCTGTACTTTTCCTCCACCTCATGATTGACCTCCTCCTTCATTTGTCTTTCCCTAATCATTTGTCTTTTATTTAGAACTTGTGTAGCTCCTCCAGAGAAAAGCTGGGCGTCATTTGGAGCTGCACATGAAAGTTCCAACCTTCACATGGATTTTCTGCACTCTGTTTTCCACAGCACCCACATAAGCAACAAAAGCCAACTTCCATTTATGTGTGTTCTTTGTTGGGAGTACTTCATATAGGTGGTAGGATGGTAGGGAGTCCAGAGAGGTCCCTTTGGAGCCAACAAGAAACCACAACTCCTCCTCCCCTTACAGAGCAGCCAACCTCCCTGCATGCTCCTCCAAAGTACTACACTGTAGCTCTTTCAAACTCAACGCACAGAATTACGCACAGCATGGGCTGTGGGAATTTCTACATGTGAAGTCAATTCAGCATTACATCCTGGAGTTAGTCAGGGGTAACACTATAACCTGCTTTCCTCAGCTGGTCTCATGGGGTACTTGTGATGTTTCAGTGGAAGAGGGAGTGACAGCCCTGTCTGACTTCATAAGAAGTACCTAAGATCACCTGCAAATTCACATTCAAGCCAGGGTAATGATGACAAGAAAGACTGCAGGAAAGGTATGAAGGTATGTTTTATATGCTGCATTTGAATTTTGTTCATATGAACAGCAAGAGGGGATGTCCTAATAGCTGTTTTCCACTGGTCAGCATCAATATTTCCTCATAGTTGTTTTGTTTGGCTGCCTTTGATTCCAGATATAGTCACAAGATCCACAGCAATGACTTGCTATTGGAAAAACATATCTCCCCACTGAGTTAGGGGATGGGTTAATGTTAACCTCTGAAAAATGGCTCACTGTTATTTAGCTTTGCTATAGATTATGTATTTTACCTTTGCAGGCTGCAAGGTCTCAATAGAGGGTAGTTACATCTCTGAGGCTACATTGAAAATTATCAGGGTGAGGGCACAGAAGATAGCATAAATAGCATGACTGATTGCTGAACTATTTATTCCCTGGTACAGTTCCGGTCAGTGCCACCTGCAACCCTTCCAGAGACTGCATCCCTTGATTCTACATCATGTTATGGCAGGATGAGTGGTTTATTTTTAGCCCATGAGTTTGCTAAATTCTCATTGTAATGTTGGCAAAACCAAGCCCCAAAGTCATTAGATTTCCCCTTTTTTAGTTGGGAATTGTTCCTCAGCTTCACCAAAATTCAGCAGCAATTTCCAACTTGTGGATCAGATTATTTTCAAGTCCATGTTTCCTTCCAAGGAGGTATACTCCAGTGGGCTCTGAACCTTCACAAGTCCCTGGGGCTTGGGAATTCCCTAGGGTACATCTGTGAAAAGGTTGCTTCAGAATCATTCACTGCTGCACATTTTCACTAATCTGTCCTTCATTGACATTAGTTCTGCCTACAGAGTGAGAATCTGGCTCATTTTTAGCAGCTTTTTCCCACACCACTACTTAGCAATGTTTCTCTATCACTATAGCAAAGCCATTCTCAAACCACAAACTTAGTAATTTTTTTGCTCTTAATCTCAAACATCCAGAAGTAGCCCAATAGCAGGAAGGCAGGGTGATCTTGATATCATACACTTACAAGCCAAGGTCTTTCAAACATACCCTGAAGCTGTTTGCCCCCACTGTTGGGATATCCAAAGCCAAAACCATTGTACAGAGCTAACTGGCTAACAGGTTGTAAGATTACACTGAAATTTGCCATGGCAGTGCTGATCTAAGTAATTAAAATATACACCACTGACAAAGCTTGAGCACTGGGGGGCTTATTTACAAATGTTTCCATTCTTGAGGTTGCAGAATGTCTATCTTGACCCCATTTTCTAAAAGTTTACAGAAATTCAAAACTGCATACACAAGACTGTTGTTTGTGCAAAGGGTTCAGATCCAGCCAAGGCTGATGCCACACATTAGTTCACATGAATTAAAAATGGACACAGATTGCTACTCAGAAGGGGTACTTATTAATAGCCACAGTTCATTGAGATTCATAGATTGAATATGTATTCACTACCTCTATCCCTGCTTACCTGTAGTTTGATATGTCTCAGAATGATAAAATGTCAGCTAATGGTAGAAGGTCATCTAATCCAACTCCCTGCTTAAAGCACAGCTAAGCTAACTTGTAAATTAGGTCTTCTCAAATTGCAGTTGGAAGAACTGAAGGTGCACAGTGCGCTCACGTCTGTGCCTCCATTTTAAGGCGGCAAGAAGCCGGTATATACTGTGCCATGATCTAGTTGATGTTACCAAATTGTCAGAATAGATCTGTGGTCCAGGCCTCTCAAAATATACCTCCTGAAGAAAGGCCCCTGTTTTTACAAGGAAAAGGCTGGGGGAGAGAAGAAAGACAAGTTAATGGCATCTAACTCAGTCATCTCTCAGTATCTACTTTTTTTTTTCAGGGAAAAAGGTAGTCAACCCTCCCAGCCTAGCTATTGATTATGTATCAGAGGACACTGCACGCCTTAGGCACACACCAGCAAAGTCCAGTTCTCAATCAAGTGCCAAAGTCATGGAGTCACAGCGCCTTTCTTACAAAAACCCAATGGCTCATCACCAGGAAAAAACATCATGAATACTGATGAATAGCCTAGAGGAGGGACCAAAATAGTCACAGCTGCATCCTCTTCTACTAGTACACTCAGTAGGACATAAGGTTAAGAAGGGAGAAGTAAGACGAATCAAAAGGAGGAATAATAAAGCACTGGAGTTGTGGTGCACCCCATGAATGAGAAGTTAGAAGAAAATAGCAACTTATCAGCTCTGTGTAGGATTCATAAAAGTGACTCTGAAGGTAGTAAACTAGCTAGTCTACAGGTTGGAGCTATAAAAGGGACCGTGAACACAGAGATGTTTGTGAAGAGCAACCTAATAAATCCAATACATGTCAAACACAGTGACAAAAATGATTTATGTAGCCATGTCCAAAATTCATGATCCTCTATCTTCCCTTCAGCCACTGGTAAATACCCATAGGCAACTACACGTCCATTCACACTCTGGCCAGTTAAAAAGCAAGAATATCTTTCCCTAGCCCATAAATAAGAATCCAGACATTGAAAGAGCTCCAAGAGGGAGGACTCAAGAGTAGCATTCCAAACATCTGAAAGTCTTTCAAGTGAGGTCTGTGAGAACAAACCCTTTGGGCATTAAACCTGTATTTCCCACTAGGATAATGGGTTAAAAGGTAACAGATTCCAGGTATAATTTTGCAGAAAAACTCTGATTCTACATAGAAACTTAACTATGTGGAGAGAGTGAAGACATTTTGACAACGCTTGGTAGCCTGCTCACAAGACTTTCTGTTAATTTTTACATGAGTATCTCTCTGTACATTGTGCAGACAACTTAAGCATCCAGCAGTAAAAAACTACAGTAATAAGACTTGAGCTGCCTAAATCTGAAATACTAAGCTACTGCCAAACTACTGAAAGCTTTTTTAATCAAAGGCAGGTCAAGTTAAGAAATAAAGCAGCAACTTTTTTGCCATTCAAAATTACAGCCTGCTCAAAAGTTAATCCCAGTTTATATGCAAGAGAAGCCTAAACTTGTTTTAGGCCAAAGTAAGATACAGAAGATGAATGCAGTAACAAGCCACCATCTCTACTTCTTCTGGGAGAACCTGTCAGTATCTTTCATTGTTATCAGTTGTGCCCAACTGTGTTATCAGTTGTGCTCAACTGTGACTCTCCCATCAAAGCCAACTCAGAAGCATACAGAGAAGTAAGCAGAAGACAAAGCTAGCACAGAACAGGACACAAATCTGTTGAGACTCAATTATGCCTTTAAGTGTTCTGGTAGCAATGTTCAAATGCACACTGTTTTCAGACTCAAGCAGTTTATGGTGGTTTCCTTTTCACAACACTTCTTCCTCATTTTGCTCACAGAAAAGCAATATCCAGAGAGTAAACTAGGACTATTCATCATGGTAAGGCTGTCTGGAAAATACCAGCTTCATGTGTTACAAATGCTGCTATGACTAAGGCATTTTGTAGCCAAAAAGAAAGGATGGGAGAAAGGATGATCTCATGTTTATGGCAACAGAACAGCGCCCAAAGAAACTGAATTCTGTCCCTGATTCACTCATGGAAGAAAAGGTCCATAGGAATTAGTCCATTTTAGAACAGGTTACAAAGAGTGTGGAGTAGATTGCAGAGTAGATCAACATGCAATTCCATGACAGTTAAAATACAAGTATGTTTGTGTTCCATATCCTACATTCTCCCTTGTGTCCGCCCTCCTTATCACAAAGCCCCACAGAGAGCACAAGAGATCAAAAAGAAACCCTGCAAAGTATAAGAAACGTGTTCCTTGCTGATTTAGCTCTTTGATTTGGCTCCTGTGGGGTAAGATATGGGCAAGCGTCAGCAGAAGGGAGGGCAGAATCACATAGCCATAGGCGCAGAGATCAATTGTGCTTGCTCATGTTGTTAAGGTACTGCACCCTCATGCACAGGCGACCTACTGAGCTGTGACAGTGAAACAAAATTTTGAAGAGCTTAGCACTAAGCGGGCTCTGCTCATTTTGTGCACTGAATAAGGCAGGAATATTGTAAATATGATCACAAATTTAAAAAAAAAAAAAAACATACTAAAATGTGTAAATCCAAGTAGAAATGGGGCATTGGTAAACCCAGCTCTGGCACATTAAAGTGCTTTAAAAAAGACACCACAGCAAGTCTTCAAAATGCAATACACAGGTCTTTGACCTTTAGCAAATTCAAAGAGAAACTGTATCCTGGAAAAAGATAAAGCATTCTGCTTCTCAAGAAAATCTGTTCTTCTGAAAACTAAGAGCATGATAGACTGAACTTCAAATGACTTCAACTGTAGCTACAAGAGGAGTAACCTTCCCTAAAAAACTAAACTGCAACTGAACAATACTTCGAAATACTCTAATATTTTGCCCTACTGAATATTGACCATTTCTTGTTCAATATTTTGAGCTTTTAATTTTCTGTACTGTAATATATTCATTAACTTTGACAAAGTAAATCCCATGACTAGTTAGTTAAACTGAAAAGATCTTGCCAGTGAAATTTTCCTTTTCCATCTTTTACTCTTCATTAGATCAAATATATTCTTACTAACATAATTTCCAGTAATTTTTTTAAGAATAACCAAGTGCCATGATGGACATTTTCCCGACACTCATTAAAAATGCTCATTTTTTCCTTATTTTTATCCTGTCTTTAAGTTAGGAAGTAACACATTTATCCTGATTTCTTAGCAATGGTCACTTTCAAACACTACTGACAATACACAGTTTGTTTGGGCAGGAGTGATGCAAGCATTTTCAGCACTACTATTGCAGATGTTCTGCGATATGTAGGTTATCTAGAACCTTATTTAATTAGATGCAAGGTCAACTGTGGCTGGATAGTATCTCTTTAATTTCAGTTCTGACTAGTCTTGATTTTGGGAATAGGAAATACTTGGATGACGTCAGTGGCAAGAAATTTAAACATCCTCTCAGACTTTAACAGAAGTATTTCTTAGCGTCAACTTCCTCTTGCATTTTCCTGTTCAGTGGCTTGTGATGGTCTCCACATAGTTTAACAGCAGTTAACATTCACTATCAGAAGTGTAAAAATAGGTTAACAGATTTAATGCACCCCAGCTTTTAGGTGCATTTCTTCATGAATCATCATAGGAAAGTACTGACTACACCAGCGCAGGATTCATTGTTTTATAATCTGTAAAAACAAGTCCTGTTTCAGAGACCAGAAATGAATTCTCAGCTTCCAAAGTCCAATACAATTATCTGCTCTTGCTGGTGGGTTTTAATGGGTCACAGAAGCAAGCTGGTGCCCAGAAAGGACAGTTACTTTTTTTCTGAGTACCAAAAAAGGGATGAGTTCCTCTCAAGTGTGCAGAGAAACCATATGATGGGATTTTTATTTTTTTTTTTTTAACTTATTATGTCTTTACAACTGCCTGCACAACCACTTATATTTGAGCCTAACCTATTCAGAATTGAATGGAGGTAATTTGGCTCAAAGAGGCTGGTAATTTGTATGCTGCCCCCCAGTAAGTAGCATACAGTTAATTTTGCTGGAGGAATGCAGAGCTATTTGTGAAGCTATAGAACACTAGGTGTCCAGATTCTGGCATCTATTCTAGCAGCAAAAAGACCTGATTACAGCAAGGACAACTGAGTGTATCGATTTGGTTTTGCTGTTTGGACAGCCAGCACCCAGATGTCAGTGCTCAGGGTTCTGCTCACAGCCCAGCTCAATGTGGCACAACGTAACTTCAAAATTCTGTCCATCACCAAAGCAGATCTGTGAACTGCTCACAAATATTGGCAGAAACAAGCAAGGAGGGTAAGACTAGAAGCCCACATCTCTTGGCTCGTTATTTAAAAGATACATGAAAAAGCCTTTTCCCCGTCAAATATACTAGAACTATTTTACCAGATGCAGGCAAGCAAATAACTGAGTGCCAGGAAACCTGTATGATATTTGCTAGGTCTGTGACTGCGCTGTGCTGTTGCAGTGCTGATTTTTTAAAATGAAACCAGAAATTACTCATGACTTTAGGAGCAATTTGAAGCTTTATTAGTAGACAAAATTAGAGGTGTGAGTCAGCTATTATCTTCATGTACTAGGACACTTCAAAAATTTTTGAAACATGATTAAATCCTAGCAAAAGAAAAAAAACCAAAACACTAATTGACAGACAATGGATACCAGCAGTCATCTATGAGGACTTCTCATCAAAAAGGCTTTCTGTCCCTGATTTGAGCTTATTTATTCAATTATGTGCTGCAAGACCAACTACATTCATAGACACTTGAGGAGAACATTACCTGAGTAACGTGTCAACTGATGTTGTCAACGGCCTGGAAAATAGATATGAAGAACATGATACGAATGGTTTATTTAGATTTTGAGGGTCAGGTTCTTAAGCCTGTTTTTTTTTAAAAAAAAAAAAACAACAACCAACAAACCACAACCTTATGAAAAAAACTGTGTATCAATAGAAGGTCGTTCCTGATAGCAACTTCTTCTTTTTAGCAACTGGCACTCTTCTAAACCATCATAGTTAATAGTGCATACTGTTTGGAAGCAGGCTAGTTAAGCTCTTGAAAGCAGTACTGTTGCAAATGTAGGAACATTTGAGACAATATTCCAGGCAGTGAAGTTACATCAAGAGGAAAGACAAAATAGTTCAATAATTTGTTAACCATCAAAGATAAAAAAAACAATTCACACATCTTTTAGAGAGATAGAACTCACATCAGATAAGAGTGACATATAACCAGACATTCATAAGAATGCACATTATAATGTAATCATTGGGATTTTGCACTGAATGCATACATAGACCGGAGTATTTCCACATCCAAAGACACAGGAACTATGTATTTGCTTAGTCTGCTTTTATATACAGTTATTAGGACCTCAGAAACTGGCAGTCAGCAATCCCTCTCGGAAAACAAAGACTCAAGGTGAAAAAATGCCTACAGATAGAACAAAAAGCAAGAAAACAAACACTGACTTTCTACCAACAAAACACTCTAGACTCAGTAATAAGAACATTCAGTTTCTTATGTGTGGATATTGCAGTTGTCACTGTCTTTGAAAAAGTAAAATAACCACAAACCAAAAAACCAAAAACATGCTTCAGAAGCTTGTTTATTAAGGCCACAACTTAAAAACTCATCCTTCCAAGTAGTTTATGGTACAAATGAAATAATTTTTCAGTGTATGAAAAGTTTAGTACATCCCTAGCCTTTCCTAAACAAATCTGATATGTGAGAGCTTCCACATCTCCATAGTCTCTCACTACTTTTTCAGCCTTACCGTGTTCTTAAAGTTGTATTTTAGTACCAGCATTCTCACTACCTTTCTTAATTCCCAAGAGAGACAGTTTCTTCAGCAATCAAGCCTAATATTCTTCTTGGATAAAAGTCAACCTTTGTCATCACACTTAAGGAATATGGTTCATGGAAAATCATCTTTGTAGAGAAACAGAATGAAGTACATTCTTATTATTTGCAACCAAAAAATGTCATTCAGAATTCCCATACTAACTCAGAAAACAGAAAAAAAATATTATATTTTATAGGTCCAGTGGCAAAAGTCTTCTCTGTCAATAATGTAACTTGAAAATGGAGAAATAACAAAGGACTTAATCTCAAAATTATATATTCTTGGAGAGAAGTTAGAAATTTAACTGCTCAAGAACTGGTAAAGAACAAAGTTCTACAACTGATTTCCACCATCTCCCTTCACTGACCAATTTGTCATTCTATTCAAATAGATCTTTGGTCCATTTTTCTCTTTTAAAATTTTTATTCCTGAGTAGGTACAAACTCCATTACCCGATTAAAAGGAAAAAGTACCTTTTTACAATGCGCTACAGAAAATCTCCATATAATTCTCTTGGCGTGCACCTTTGGAGTAAACTCAGCTACTGTTTGCAAATGATCAAGTGAAAACATACAGAAAGCACTCCTAGGAGAGACTACAGAAACGGGATTTTGAAACAATCAGGCAGAACCTAACTGCAATAGAAAGTCTGACATTACCACTTCAGGTAACCTACAGTCACAAGCTCTGAAGAATGGGATTGAGAGGGGTATATATAGCACGTCTAGAAAAACTGCAGTGAAACAGTTCCTACAACACACTCCAGAATAAATTCTCTTTTCTCATTCCCAGTTTGTGGGGCTAATAAATCAGTGTCAGGAGTTTACATCATTACAGAAGGTTGTTGTTCTTTTGTTTGTTTTTTTATTATTTATTGTGTGTTCACACTTAACAAAATATTTTAACAACAGAGTGGAAGTTTTATTGGGAAAAAAAAAATTAGGATTGATATTTAAACTAAGCTGTAATCTAGATCCTCCATCTAATGCTTTGGGATCTTAGCAACTTACCACAATATCCACTGCCTGCTCTAAGAAATTTCTTGTCTGTAACAATCTCTAATTCGATGGAATAAAAAGTCAAGTTTGTCAAACACACAATAGGAAAACTTCATGATCTGTGCATTGCTAGAGAGTGTCATGGGTTCAGCAGTAGCAGTAATTTTTCTCCTTCTCAGTAGCTGGTGCAGTGCTGTGCTTTTGACTTGTGGCCTGGGAGCAGCCCTGATAACACCAATGTTTTTCGTTATGGCCTAGTGATGTTTGGTCTGGCCAAGGACTTTTGGAGCGTAATGCTCTGCCACGGAGGAGGGGGAGCTGGGAGGAAGCAGAGACAGGACACCTGACCCAAACTGACCAAAGAGGTATTCTATACCACAGCACGTCATGGCCAGGATGCAGAAATGGAGAGCAGAGACCCGGAAGGGTGGTGGGGGGTGCACTGCTTGGTCAGGCTGGGTATACGTG
>JAOEHY010048943.1:0-23478 GCA_025447955.1 Psilopsiagon aurifrons
GTTTGCTTGGTTTTTGCTTTCGGTTGTTGTTGCTTTCCTTGCTTTGGGGTTTTGGGTTTTTCCACTTGCTGCTACATGCTAAGCTTGCTTTTATTTGTCAAGCATTGTCATTAGAAGATATCATGCTACCTGGGAACGTGAGAACACAAGTTCACTTCCATTCAAGGAATATAAAATTAAATTTTTCCTACAAGCAGTGGCAGGGAGTAGAGGACTGGTAAAACAAGCACCAAGTATGGAAGATAAGCAGGCCTTCAAGAAAAATGCACTATCATTTTGAAAATCACATTAGACATTGCTTTTTTCATGGCTGAAACTGTTTTCTTCTACCCTGCTCTCTAGAAACATGAAATTTGTAAGTAAGAAGTTATGTTATTGTTATGCTGAGATTTTAGGAGTATCTTCTTAGGATCCTATGATTCCTAAATTAGGATCTTAAACTTCTCCCTATTTTGGAGACTTACAAACTGAAAGAATTTAAGTACTTCTGTTTCCAAAGTATCCAAATAAAAGTTCCCCAGGAGCAATTTCAGGTACATGCTGGAAGAAGTGTTAAAATTCAGGATGACGATGACCTAAAGCAGAGCTTGGGAAACCAATTGGAGAAGGAGGATGTAAAGAGCTGTGTGCTCCTTCTGCTAGAAGTGTATTTCACATATGCTGGTTTCGAGAGAGAAAGCACTAATCTCTTACACAGAGGCTACCTCAGCTGCTCCTCTCTTTCATTGGAACAATTCATGTCAAAAGTTCCTCTAAGGACAATTTTTGCCAACCAGCTGTTCTCCTCTCATTGTAGGAAGTCACCTCCCTTGCTCTTTGACTTCCTGCACCTCCCGATGTGCTATGAAAAGCCTTATGGTAATGATACCCTAACAGCAATACCAAAATAAGAGAGGTGGTAAATACACTCAATTACTAGGTTAGGTAACTTGTTCTGTTAATCACCTTCTCAAGCAGTTAAGTACAGTCTTAAGAACATTCTCTATGCAAGGGCCGAATTTAGTACACTAGTTAGGAAGTTTTCACTTTCACCATAAATCACATTTTTTACAAGCATCTTGGTATCTGCCAAACACACATGAAATAGGATAACAGCAGATTACACACACTTTTTTCTTAAAGAACTTATACAGTAGATACTGTTATAACCTATGCAAGTCATACAATTCCTAGGCACAGAAATCAGTCAAATGCACAACACTGTATTTCAGAAAGTGTCATCACACACAGCAGAATGTTTCACAAGTACTTCACAATGCACTGCTTTGCTTTCCTGTTTCAGCTACTGCCCTGTTCCAGAAAAACACGCTGGAGTATATTCACTATATCCTTTCTATTGCATGTTCAGTTGGGTAACATTTTCTGACCCCAGACAAAAACTACAAAAGAGGAGAAAATGCCAGTATTTCCCCTTAAAATTCCAGTAAAAAAAAAACTTCTGCTCATTCTTACACCTCATCAAGCTATCACTTAGATCAATTACAGCGAAGAGCAACTGTGCTTATAAAATGCTGGATAATTAGGTCACTTAATGCAAATTAAATCTATACATTCAACTTTATCTGTCTTCCTGCAGTAGAAAAATAAATACGAAGAAGCAGCACAAGTGCTGTGACTAGGGTATGTATCATGTTTCACAATGCATGCTGCATTCCAATCACTTACATTTGAGCAGAGCCATTCAGACATGGAAATCAACCATAAAAAATGAAGCAGGAAGCCACCATTCAAGGTCCTAGTTACTTATTACTCATGATGCTAAAAGAGGACAAACAAGTCTGTGGTTTCTTTATCTCAAGTTGCTTCTGTAAGACTGACAGTAAGTAGCGCACATTCTGTATATGTATTAAAAGACCAAGAACTGGATATTTTTTCTTAACGTGCACATTCAATATTCCTGGGAAAAGTTAGCCTTAGCTTTATATTACTTAGCTGGAAAAGAAACTATTGGCTTGGTTTTCAGAAATTTATATAATGACATCAAGCAGGTTTACCTTACAGGGAATTGGAATATTTGCTACAAAAAGGATCAAAGTTTCATAGGTCCTCAGTTTATTTTTATTTCCAGAAATACAACATTGGCAGCATTTGAAACACAGGTAAATAATGTTAAACCCCTACAACCCTGAACTTGCTAGACATTTAGCAACAGTATGTATCAGTGAAAGTTTAGATCCCAGAGATGCAATACTGTCTCTTACTATTCAAAAATCGCTTTTATCCAGGAGCTGTGGAACTAATCTTGTCTTGATGTTAAACTGCAAACACAGGCATAAAGCATGAACTGGGAAACCGTTTATTATCTGTTTGCCTGTAAAAGCACAAGAGATAGCTGCTCTGTTTCACCTTTTCAAAAGGCCCATGCTCTTGCCCACCTCGCCTGCACACACCTCTGGGCAGCTTTGGCAATCGCTGAAACTGTTGCTCTCAAGAATACCTACGGATCAATCAATATAACATGAATGTTTTAACCACACATATATGCCTTCAAGTGTTCGAGTTTCTTTTAAATGAACCTCAAGTCTGCAGAACTAATACTTCAACAATTGCATTCTGCTGTAAAATGAATTTTGATCTGTATCTTTTCCTAAGTTAGGTTTAATTTCACCATTAATTCATTATTTTAAAGAGAGCTCATTTCAGTTACAATTTCCTCAGTTTATGCAGGAAGGTTAGATGTTGAACAATAACTCCAGCACAGTACACAGTAGGAACATCGCTGTCTCTTAGTGATCATGGTTCACTGCTTTCACAGGACTTGAATGTTTTCCACACTGCGTGCTCAGCACTGTGGGTGGGTATACCCAGTTTCTTTCTTTCCCTATTCTATGCACCATAGGCATGTCCTTGGGGAGTCTGCAAAGAAACTACTCACTCATCTGCTGCCCTCTCCTCTGCCATTTCCATTGGCTACCCAAAGCTGCTAGTGCTTATGGAGCAAATCCCCACACTACAATGCTGACAATCAAAATCATCTGTACAGAAAGATTTTCTGACATAACTTGCAGGCTAAGCACAATCTCACCAAACAGATTTGGTTTTGTTTGATTGAAGTCTGGCTAGTTGTTCCCAACAAGATTTCCTCAGCACGACTGCATTGTTTATTCTTGCCAATTCTGTATCAATGAAGAAAGGACTGAAAAAGAAGATGATTGTGCTGCTAATATGGAAATGCTCTGAGTGTGGGATGGACTAGATGACCTTTGTTTTTCAATGAGTCAATGCAACAGCATCCACGTGGTGTGAACGAGTCACAGTTTGGAGATCCCAGTAATGGATTTCTACTTCCCCATCACTTTCCAGCATCTTCCCATACTTTCCAGCATCTGCCTCTCACAGTCCATTCATATCCACAATTATTGTGGTTTATTTGCAAAGTTCAGCAAAGAGGACAAAACAGAGTATACAGACATACTGCAGCTCAGCAACCAACAGAATTATGATTTCAGCACATAAAAGGAGGCTGCACTTGAAAATGTAATTAACCCACATCTGTTCCAGGGTAGTGGCCAGCTTAGTAGGTGTATAGGATGTGCTTCACAGTATACAATGCAACGGACATAAAACAAAAGGGCTTTATAGGACTTCACAAGAGTTTGCAGCGGTGGTAGCAGCCTGGCAGTGCTAAGGCTCAGAACACTGAAAGAACATACAGGCATTTATGCCTGTTACAGAGGCAGCACAGTTCGCATTCTGTGTCAGAACAGAAATGTCCCAAATTTCAGGTGTATCTGACAGAACTGGGCTCCATCTGACAGCTTTTATTTCATGTGCACTAAGAGTAGTTGAATAAATGCTGATAGCCACTGTCAAACTTCAGTCGAGCTTCTGGCAGCACACAGAACAAAATGGTAGACTTAGGGATTGTTCCTTGTTTTCTGCTGCATCATTTCTGTGGTTTAGTGTAGCACTGATCACATGGCTTTTTGTTCCTTCTCAAATACCCATTTAATAGAGACTAAATAAATCACGTGTTTCAGCAGCTGAACTCTAAGGCTCCCTGTCTTTCTGCCTCTCAAACCACTGGGAGCGAGGGTGAGCAGAATTCAGATGTGTGCACCACTTCAGCTAGGCACCCAGCAAAGCACACTATCAGATTAGAAAGAAGTCGCAGCTCTAGAGGACACAAACACTAAGGTTGTGTGCCAGTATTTAAACAGGGAAGTGAGAACCTGTCAGCAAGATCCTGGAACAGAAACCAGGCACACAGTGAAGGCGCACAAAGGCAAATCTGTAGACCTGGGGGTTGACAGAAGTGCAGAACGGAGTCTGATAGAGCAGCTGGAAGATGGCAAAAATAACACACAGCATAGCTCCAGGCACACAAAGAGCAGAAGGCAGTAAACTTATGTAAAGGTAATACAATAAAACTAATGAGCAATGTTATTGTTTTACCTAACAGAAGGAAAAACTATGCTGTAATATGTCTTTTATTCTATACAAAAGAATTACACTATATAGTTAGGAGGTTGTCCATTATGCACCTACAAAGGTTAATATTGCGTAAACTCTCATAATCCCAAAATGAGACCTCAGGCAGATCTCAACCAGTAGCAGTGACAAAGATGCTGTCACCTTGTATGTTACTGTCTTTAAAAAAAAAAATTTGCAGGCCAGATCATACAACCTTTTAGACATACAGATCCAACCACTGTACTCTCTCCATTCAACACTGCAGTACCCCCAACACTTACATGGATTCTCAAGATAATTAAGGAATTCACTGCTAGTGACTAACTTCTAATGCATACAAAAAGATATTACAGCAACAAACACTTGTTTCTTGTAGATATTTATGGCATTACCAAATCCGTTTAACTGGAAAATTTTTCCTTGCAGAGGATTTTTTTTTTCTGTACCTTTAAAAACAGAATATACATTTGGACTGTGAATTCTACTAGATTCATTCCACAGTTTGGTGACTGAAGAGATATGAATGTAAGCATATTTATTAAAATACTTAACAGAAAGCCTGTGTTCTTAGAATGTGTGACTTAACAGAGACCCTCACTGTCACAAAGTATAATTGACACCAAGGCACATGAAAGTTTAAAATAAAACCAAAACTCAAGACCCACAAATAGATACCTTGTAGACTGTACAATTCCAGGACCATATATGGTTTTATTTTACTAATATAAATCAAGAAATTGCCTTGATAGATGAATTTTAGTAGATACTTGTTAGATGGCTTCTTAAGACTTCCTTGGAAACAAGAGTTTTGACAGATCACATACCAAATAGATGCCTCAGGGTACAAGTGGTTTTCTACTCCTGCCTTAAATGGAATATGCTTTTCTGCTTTTTTTAATGTTATTGAAAATAAAACTAATATGTACTTCTAAAAATAGATACTTACAGTGAAAATGCCCATAAGCTGAGTGTAAAAGAGTCCACTTATTCCACCTAACATTATTATACCCATGAAGGCAGATATTCTCAGGAGAGCAAGTTCGTGTCTAAATACAAAAACATCCTAGAACAAGACAGAAAGAAGAGAGAGACTTTAGCACACAGAAATTAATTTAAGTCTTTGAACCACATGGAAATGCGAGACAAAAGCTGTTCCCAAAGATTTACAACTAAAGGCAAATACTAGATTTTTGAGCTACATTGCAAACTGATACATTTATGGGCTGAAGTTATAAACCAATAACCTTTTATTTATTGTTGGAGACGGTTTGCCAAAAACCTCATTTGGGTATTTAAAATTGGGAATACAGCGAGCTCAAATGGGTTACGTCTGAATCTTTCATCTCAAACTGTGCCAGACAGCTACAAAAAAAAGCTCCAAAATATAACAACAGCATTCAGTTAAATACTCTGATTTATAGGATTCCTATACCTTGCCTCCAAGCCGCAGCATATTTAATTTTAACATCACATCTTTCAGAATAAAAATAACATTCCTAGTTTGACTCTTAAAGATGATACCTACAAAATCTGAGTATTTGTATTGAATTAGTCTCACTATAATGCTATTATCCAACAAAACTTATCGCCATATTTTAAATTTTGGCCTTAAGTGGATTATTTTAACTTTGGACATGGGTGCACAACCAAGTTGCCTCAGAGCATTGGAGAATACAAACCTACTGAATCACCTGCTCTAGAAAGCCTGCTTTCACAAAGCAGAAAATATGAAAAGTGTAAGAGAGTTTTATAGATCTTTTTCAAAGGTTAAAACACCTTATTTTTATAACAGGAAATCATTTGCACATGACAGTTACTGTAGGTGTACTGCAAGTTCACATCTTGTCTTACCCTTTGATAATGAGTCAACACACCCATTCTCTTATTTATAAGTTACTACTATGTTCTCAAGGCTCTTTTGAATGTACACATCTGTTTTCCCACTTAGAAAAGCCAGATCACAGCAGGAAACTATTAAAACTTTTCAAGTATACTTTAAATTACAACCACAGCATAAAAGTGAACTGAAAGAGGGAAGAGAATGAAAAAAAAAAAAAAACCCAAACAAAACACAATTGAAAGACACTGCTTTTGAACTTCCCTTCTGTAAGTTCAGTGTAAGGGTTTGGGAATACTGGGATTTAATTAAACAGAAAATAGTTAAAGCAAATTATATTTGGTAAAAAAGTCTGATTTTAGATTTAAATTCTTTCCATGAAGGTTCAAAATATAAAACCAGGGAAAAAGTTTATGCAGAAAAAAAGTTTATGCTGTCTACTAAGGCCACGAAGAGAGTTAATGTTTAACGAACAAGAATAAATCACTAGTTAACCAGATAAAACAAAAATCAAATCCCACCACCTTTTGGGAAATGGTAAGCCAGCTCTTAGTGTTAGCCTTTCTGGCTGATTGCAGAAAACGCATGCTTCATTTCAATTTCTTTTTAAACTTTTCTTACTTAGTTAATGAGTTAATTCAAAATCATATCAACTCAAAAGCATTCATACTAATTTTTGTTCCCCTTTCCGCCACCAAGATAAGACACATGTTCTACTAGCTGTAAAATTCTTTTCATATCACAGGATCACCTAAGTTTGGAAAGACCCTTAAGATCCTCAGGTCCAACTGTCACCTCAGCACTGCCAAGTCCACCACTATACCATGTCACTAAGTGCTTCAACCACATGTTTTTGGACTCTTACAGGGATGGTGATTCCACCACCTCCCTGAGAAGCCTGTTCCAATGCCTGACTGTGCTTTTTGTGGAGAAATTGTTCCTAATACCCAATCTAAATCTGTCCTGGTGCAGCTTGAGGCCATTACCTCTTGCCCCATCGCTTGTTACTTGAGAGAAGAGACCAGTCACCTCCTTGTTCCATCCTCCTTTCAGGTAGCTGTAAAGAGCAATAAGGTCCCCCCGAGCCTTCTCTTCTCCAGACTAAATACTTCCAGTTCCCTCAGCTGTTCCCCACCACACTTGTGCTCCAAACCCTTCACCAGCTTCATTGCCCTTCTCTGGACCTGCTCCAGCACCTCAATATCTCTTGTATTGAGGGACCCAAAACTGCACACAGGATTCAAGGTGTAGCCTCACCAGTGCCAAGTACAGGGGGCATGATCACTGCCCTGGCTCTGCTGGCTGTGCTATTTCTGATACAGGCCAGGATACCAGTGGCCTCCTTTGCTGCCAGAGCACATGCTGGCTTATGCACAGCAGCCGCCAGTCAGCACCTCCGGGCCCTTTTCTGCTGAGCAGCTTTCCAGACGCGCCTTCCCCAAGCCATGCAAGTGTTGCATGGTGTTTTGTGGCCCAACTGCAGGACACATCACTTTGCCTTCTTGAAAAAGCTTTATCTTCATTGTTGAATTTACCAGAAGAGTTTTAACATACTCAGACTCATCAGAAAACAGTGAAATGTAAGAGAACAGTTTCAACAGCAAAGTCACATTCTGGATCTAGCATCACACTCCCCATTAGAAAAAAGTCTGTAGCACAGCTCTCAGCATCCCTCCAACACTCTAATTTAGAAGAGTTTCTCCTCTTGAGCATTACCTTCATCAGCAAAAGCAGAACCACATAACCCAAAGCATGAGAACAGAAAATTCTAGTTTAAAGAAGGCAGACTGCATTTCGCTTTTGGCCCTCCTAAGCTACATTAAAACTAGAGGTACAGAAAAGGAAAGATGTTTCATATTGAAGTGAAGACCAAGGAACACTACTTTCTTTCTTTCTTCCTTCTCTCCTTCCTTCCTTCTGTCCTTCCCTGCTTCGTTTTTTCTTTCCTTCCCTCTTTCCTTCCTGCTCTTCTTCTTCCCATCCTAAAAAAAGAAAGCATCTACTGGAAAAGACTGGGAGTCGCTGAAGAGGCAACATCAGCAATGTTTTTCCAGCCATTACACAACCCAAGGGGAATAAAAGTCTCTGAGGCAATGATGACCTGGAAATCAATACTGGGCCCTCACCTAGCAAGTACAGACAGAACAGCATTTCTTCTATAGAAAAGCTAAGTACATGCAGGAACAGCATCTTTTGGTAATCAGATCTTAATAACAGAACTCCCTTCACAATTCTGCATTGAAATAGAAATATGGGACTCCACAAAAATAGATACAGTTGAAAAATAATAATAAAAAAAAGATAATTCACATAGCACAAGCTGCATTCTAATCAGCCCTTTTGCAGAGATATGTATTATTAATAACAACTGATGTTTATATAAAGCACTTTTTGATTCAGGACTGTTTCAGTTTTACTGAATGAGTAATTTTGCAGTCTGATTCATGAATGATTTGGTTTGAAGGGAAAACAGGAATAACAATCTGACTTCAAAAACAATTGTCTGCATAGACTTCAACCCAAAGTGATCATTCTGAAGTCCTTTCAGACCAGAACAGATTTTAACAAAAGGCCACACAATCTTCACATAAAAACAACACTATCAATGTATTTTTAACAAAATATTATCCTCTCAGTTGTTCCTATATTTTTCTGTAAAGAATATACTTTCTAAATCTAATTCAATATTAATATACTCTCCCTATAATTATATAAGAGGACAGGAGGGTTAGGTTGTTTTTTACAGAACACTGAGAAGGAAAATTTTGATGTGCTTTATTTTTTAAAAAAATATTTACATCCTGTGGGTCATGTAATGGCCTTAAGAGAGAAAAGGTTTCCTTTAGGTTCTCTTCACAATATAAGTGGACTTTGGATAATATATAATTCCAGATTCTAATTAATATTACAGCTACTACATAACATTGAAAGAAATAGTACTGTAAATAATCTCACAAAGACTAATGAGTATTTTCCAACACCATTTATTGGAATTGAAAAAGCAGGGTCCCAGACAGAGCAGGCTGATATTATTACAATGCTTCCTCCATGATTTTTCCTTCCCCTGTACCAATAGAGCCCAGAACTCTTCAAAAATCAATTAATTTGGTAAAACCAAATCAGAACAAAGAGGTTTAGGTTTTCACAGGTTTCATTTTTTTGCTTAAAAGACTGAAAGCCTTTTATAAATCAGGTAAAATACACTGCCAATGCATTTGGTTTTGCCTCTACTCAACCAGCTGTGTCTTGAATCCTTGCCAGCACAGACACGCTAGAGAACAGCTATACATGTAGTTATGGGAAGACTAGTATTTATTCTTGTAATTTCATTACCCACAAGATTGAATGCTTCTTAAGATACAAACTTCCTGACCTTGATGTTTTTTAATGAAGATGCAAAATTAAGAATATTCCAGTTTTAGCCTCTTAAAACCACCAAAGGGAACAGAGGAACTCATGCTGGTTTATTCATATTAGGTGTTTTTCTTCTGCTAGGATCTCCCATAGACAATTTAATTACCATTTCCTTCACTCCTAGCAGTAATTGTACTCCTCCTGCTGGACAAACAGAGGCAATAACCAAAATCCATCTTTCTGACTGTATCAATTAGAAAAGCCAAGAATACTATGAAGCAATATTCTGCTATAAAACCTGAGCTGAAAGATTTTATCTCTATTGAAAGGGCTTCCCTTATTAGATTTAAAGCTATTACCTTTACTTCAAAACGCTTAATAAAAAATGTTGGGTTTTTCTTACTTGACGCTTTTAAAATAAATCCACAAGTTTACATTCGGAAGGAAATACTAGCATGCATACTGTGATCTTATTTTCATAATGCATTAATCAGTACTGTGATTATTTCACAATAGCCTTAAAAGCAATTTTAACTCTACTGCTTCTGTGCTCTGTACTATTTTATATCCAAAGAAATAAAATTAAGTTGAAAGGCACACTGCCAAAAACCTCTTGTGTATTTTTAATGATCAGAGATAAGCAAATTCCAGATGGCTGTTTAGAAAAAAACATGTAGTTTTTTGAATCTGTGCTAAACACTGGCCCTGATCAATTCAGAAAATGTAGCCTCTTTGTTACATCCAAAATTTCAACTAAAAGCAGCACTTCCAGGAGAGGTAGAAGGTACTTCAGTCCCTGGAATGCTATGATACTTCAGTATTAGTTGATATACAAAGACGAAATGAATCTTGCAGCCTGCTTGCCTAAAAACCTACCTAATAGTAAGCAAATCTTTTCAGTGATCCTGTTCATTTGATATCAAAATTACACAATTCTGTTATGTTAGTCTGTGACATGAAGTTATATGGCATCTAATCCTTAGCAACACTGTAAAAAAAAAAAAAACAGCTTAATGGGGCTCTGATGACATCTTCCCAGCAGATATATTGACTAGACAACTAAATAAATTCAGAGCCGTACCATTGCGAGAGAAGCCTTGGCACATGAAACCTGTAAACTCTGTACAGGAAGCCTTCAGAATACACAAAATGTAAGATCACGCTGACCAGAAACACGGTAGGTTTACTTAATTTACAAATCAAAAAAGAACTTTACAAATCTACTGAAACTAGAAGCAAAGACGCTTACAGTTACCTTTCAAAAACCTAAAGAAATTTTACTTAGATGACAGATTTATTGACTAATAGAGAAACTACAATTTCATACCCCTTTTAACTTGGATGCAGCTACAACAAATCAAAATAGCTCCTACAAATCTCACTATGCCTGTAAAACAAGGTAAAAAGGAAAAGCCCATCTGCAACAAACAGGAAACAAAGTGAAAAATGTGAGTACTCCATTTTAATTGATGTGGTTTACAGGTCTGTCTCAGTTTAGAAGGCAGTGTCTACGGAAAGATGCTCCAAGAAGACAGCAAATTCTTCTCTTTTCCTTATTTTTAGAGTCCCTTATGCCATTTAAAAGGAAAAAGGGAAATACACAGACAGGAACAAAAAAAAAAAAAAAAAAAAATCCTTTAGAATATAAGTTATTTTAAGAGAGATTTGCAAAAATTCTCAACTTTGGTACTTTCCATATAATAAAAAGTTGGTCTCCATCAACTTTAATATAACACTTTTATCAGCTCTGGATGGTAAAAGGAGTACAGCTTTTGACACATCATCTTCTCATATGCTTTCATGGGAACACTAAATACACTGCAGACAGATAAGGAAGCAAAGAAGACTGGAAGGCTATGCCCCATTCTTTTCCAGAAGTTAAAAGCTGAAATCAGTTTAATACTCTTATTTCATACCATTTGGAATACAAAATAACGTAATTGAAGTTGTACAACAAAACGGAAAAAGGGGCTTACCTTACCCATAACCAAAAGCCAGTCTCCACCAGGCTTGGAAGCTGGGTGTGACTTCACCAGCAGAGAATATGCTGGGGAATCACACAAACATGAAACAAAAAAAATCTGCAGCAATTCAGTCTTTGGAAAAAAACCTCAACAAATTTAGAGTATACTACCAATTTCTGAGATGGTCTCAGACTCTTCACTTAGGACATCTGAGATGTTATCTTTTAGTATATTTTAAAATTGTTTTCTAAATTTTTTCTTTAGGGTGTTTATTGTTTTACAGAACAGTACCAATACAAAGTCCATTTCAGATTTTTGGATAGAAGTTTTTATGTTTCTTTATGAGCAAGATCTCGTAATATTTGCCGTTCTAGCATTTTCATGCCTTCAGCAATTTTCAAGCAAACTTCCATAAGACCATATTCTCCATGTGTTCAACTGCATTTTACTGATGTCAAAATGCTGAAATACGATAACGGCACAGAATTCAATTAAAAAAAAAAAAACCAAAAAAACTCCCTTAACCCACATAACCTTTAAAAGCAACACAAAATTTTGCTTCAAAAACAATGTAATTTTTACTCCTTTCAGAATAATTGTATGTTTTTCTCTTTTTTCTGGCAGTATCAATATTTTTAAATAGGGATTTACAATAGACATACACTTTGCAAAAATCTACTTTGGAGGAAGCAAAAAGATATTTGAATACACGTAAGGCAGTTATCCTGCTTCTCCCCATTATTCACTAATCTCTTCTAAAGGAACCTAACTGGTTCTGTCCTCCTTTCCCAGACTTCTAAGGAAACTAATGTTGTGGTTTTAAAAAACAGAAACCTTATACCCTTTTAGAAAGATATTTTGTTACTTACTGTAAACCAGTTTGCTCATTTAACATACATCTAGTTGAACTCTCCACTGTAAACAACTAAGCTAGCAGAAGCATGTGGTAACTAGATAGCAAAATAAATTACACTACAGCACAAGCTATGTACTCACTTTGTAGAGAAAACAGATTCTTACCCAATTTTCTTTTTTCAGAGGCAAAAAGTAGTAGTAATGGCAGAAATCAAGTATGAGCGTATATGAGCTAAGGATCTGAGTGTAGAAACACAGCTGTAAAAACAGCCAGTGATTGTCTTCACCAACACAATTATTAATCCTGCAGAGAAATAAAATGCATAAAGACAGAAATATAAAGACTTTAACAGTGCAGTTATGATATCGTGAGTAAGAGAAGTTATGGCTCTTTATGGCACAAACATAAGGACTACTGACTAATGACTCCATTCTTAATAAAGATTTTAGAAATGGCAGTTACTATAAGGAGTGGTTTCCTTACACTGCCACTTAAAGTGTAGGTTGTATTGCTGAGATCACTGCTTCGAACAGAAGACATATTTCTCTGTATCATATGTAACTTCATACAGCAAAGATACTCCTACAATTTTAAGTAATACCCAAGTAACAAAATTAAGTCTGCAAAATTTCACAGTAATATGCATTATCTTCAGCTACTCAACACATTTGACTGGTCATGAACTACACACAGTCCAAAAACTGGAAATGCAAATAAATGGCTCGAAAAAAATGCCATCACAAGATACCCAATGACAAGTAAGCATGACTTGGGAAAGAGCCTAAGACACAGAAGACAGAACAGGCATCTTTATTCAGAAACTCCTTCTGCAAACTCCAACATAAATGAGTAAAGAAATCACCAGGATGCTAGGAATAAGGATATTCAAAACCTTTGAATTCTAGGTCTAGCCTGCTTTACAGAAGTTACACTGATGCAAAAATCGTGGTCAGGGTGCAATTTCGTACAACATTCTTGGCACAGTACCAAGCTAAGGCAAAATTACAAAAGCACTATATTTGCACAATTTTCTGTAGTAGCAATTGACAAAAAGGGTAGTTTGAAAAATTACTAAATCAACATCGAAGGATCCTGATGTCAGTTGGGTCCTCTGCAGTTTTTCATTGCTGTCTTGCTGCAAATAATACCTTAGAACTACTGACTGAAATGTTTAATTTTAAGCTACAATTAGTTTAAATAGAGAACTTTATGTAGATTAGTTCATTTTGACTGAAACTAGTTATAGAACACTTAAATAAGCAATTTCACTATAAAATCAGAACAGCTATGACAAGTAGGGCATGGTACTAACCATTAACATTTTCTACTCAGCGCTGCCATTTGGTAAACTAAAAAACAAAACCTGTCTGAAACCATCAGCTTTTTCTAGTAATATAAAGAGCATCCTCTCTCATATTACAATTGTAATCTTTTATTTCATTTCAAGAAACACATTATTTAATGTCCTGCAAAACTTTTTTTTTTCCTGAGCATCAGAAAAATTGCAACTGCTGAAATAGCTGTGTAGAAATTAATTATGCTGAGATCACTTTTAACAGTACAAAATCCAGTCCCTTAAACAAAGAATGTTAGTTTTCCAAAACTATATGTCATATAATAATTTGACAGTGATAAAATGTTACATGCAGTAGTTCTCATTTTCAGTTTTACTTGCAGATATATGAAAATCCCAAAGCGGCTCTTCCCTACTCTAAATGCCTAAACAAGTAAGCACCACCAGTAAAGAAATACGGCAAATGAGCACTAGTCAAGACCATGAACCTCGAAATGATTCACTAAAACAACAGCAGAGTTTTAGAACAAACGTCCTGGTCTTACCATGGACAGTGGTGATCCATCCTCCTCACACAATGTCCACAACGACTGCAATGGTGTGAACGCTTTGGTCTCATCATATTGCATTTGTTACATAATTCCCAATATTCTCGTTCTAGGTGAAAATGTAAAGACACTTTAGAGAGCTTTAAACTCAAAAAAACTACTTTCATGATAAAGCTGTAAGCTAGTGATTCAAAGAGAAAAAAAAAAATCTTACTATGATCTGAGAAGGGTAAGCAGCATATGAGAAACTTTTCTTCCACTGTCACCTTAATTAAACTGGAAAATATTACTGCCAATCTGTGCCAGTCTTTCCAAAAATCTTCCCTCCCCCTATATATTTCTAGGGAGCAATTATTACAGCACAAAAGCTGTTACTCAAACAAGGAAGACTGTAATTCAATTATTTTCTTACACGCCTATTGTGAAAAAAAATGCATCTGCTAGACAAAACCATCATAAAATCTCCCTGCCATTCCAAAACCTCCTGAGGAAATACTGCTACTCAGATTTGTCAAAGCCAGCTAATTAAAATAAAATACAGAATGAACACTTCAGGAGCACCTTCCACCTCAAAACACTTTCAGACATACACTACACAACATGTAATTTTACACATAAGGCAAACACAGACCAGACAGAGGACAGACTTGTATAAAAAAATATGCACTATGTTTGGATGCCCAATGTGAGATTTTGATCTCCAGACATACTGAATAGCTGAAACTATCAGTAGCTACTATTACTCAGCTTATTATTTATCTCAAAATGCACCACTCAAATTAGAGGAAGCCTTTGAAAATGACAACTCAAATGATATATTAGGAAGCTCATTTTCACAGGGGAAACAAATCACATCAACATTGTAACACTTCCATTCACAAAAGCATGTATTTATTGTCTTTAAGGAAAATAGGTGCATGACTGTGAATCTTAAAATGCTTTGACTGCTTGTTTCTACCTAGATAGAACTTTTTTGATGCAGAGAAATTTCTTGAATCCTGGGGGAGGTGGGAAAGGAATAAGCCTACTTTTTGTAGTAGGGCATTCTGAAATTTTACTTAAAAATACTGTCCCAATATAAATTAAATAAAGTTAAATTTAGCAGTTCTGAGCCACCTGCAGGCAGCTCTAATCTTATCTTTCTTGCAGCAAAATAACATTTGGACACTGGAACTAAAGAAGCCAAACATCTGAGATCATTAAACTAGTAATAATACCAGATGGAAACTGATTTACAATCTGTTCCCATAAAACCAGTGTCACAAAAATGTCACTCCCTAATAGGATAGCTACCAGCAAAGTTCAAAAACACTCCAATTTTTAATACAATTTATGACACATAAAAATGTATCTTCCTGTCAACCTAGAGAATACCAGAGAACTGAAGTGCTACTTCAGAAAGTATAAAATCCTTGATATAGCATACACCAAATCATCACATCAATGTCACAGTCAAGCCTAAGCACTCCATCTTCACAAGTATCTATAAGGCATCACTGCCATATGAAATGAATGGAGCATGAAGAGGCTGGAGGGCTGTTCAAAGGGATTCCTTAAAAGGGAAAGAAACATTCGTACAAAAGGGATTTGTACTGGTCCCGGTATCTTGCCAGTAAATGAACATTCAGTAATTAATATAATTGTCTGTAACTGCACCAAGCATCTTCATTCTCCAGCTTGGGCTGCAGAGCCCATTTTGTTCTTCCTGCTGCAAGAACTCTGACTGCAGAATCCAAGTCTGAGCCGCTTCCCTTTTACTGGATCAAAGGATCATTTACCAAAAGAACAATGACACGAGATTTTCTGCAATAAGTGTTTTACATCTGAATTCCAGAGAGATACACCCCTTCCTACTATCTGCTGCCTAGGTTGTGCACCTTGAACATCAGTGCTGAGGGTAAACTGATCATGTTTCCAAACACATTATCCTAGATTCCACTAGCATTAGGAAGAGAGTGAAATACAATGTGGTAGATGGCAGGAACCACAAAAAAAGACTGAAATATTCACCCCTCACTCTACTTCATGCATTTTCTACATTCAAAAAGTATTTTCTGTTAATGTGACAAAGCTATTTAATAGGCCGACTCCATTCAAAACTGCTACATAAAAGCTCTCTGCATAAGGCAAGCACCTTAATAGCATCCAACAGTTCCTAAAAATATTGGTTTTCTCTGTGGAGAATTATTAAGGTTTCAAACTTCCTTCTATTTCCGGAGCCTCAAGTACCATTAAGGAATTGCGAAATAAATTCACAAGGACAGAAGGGAATTGTAACATGTTAAGTTGCTATTCCATAGCAACGTAATGTAATTAGCATCACATTTGTTTGGTTAACAGCCCACACAAACATAAGTCACTGAAAAAAAAAATGTGTAGAAAATATACAGATAAAATCCTGTGCCTTCTACTACCACCTTGGACATCTTATAAATCTATTAGGAAAAAAAGCTATGGAATTATAATGACTAACCATCTCTAAACATTTTTTATTAAATATTATCGATTTAGAAGAATATGCAATATGTTTGAAAGCCTAGAATGCAAAATAAAAAAAAAATCTCCATGTGGAAAAATGTCCTAGCAGAAGTTCCTAAATAAATAGACCTCTGAGGGACTACAAGTTTTGAAAAAGAAGTAAAAGAAGTTTTCAAAACTTCTATACAAGCGAAAAGTCCTAGAAAACTCTATAGAAGGGAAAGTCCTAGGAATTTATAAGTTAAAAACAGTGCCATACCAATTTTAATATCACTGACAACATAGGCTCCAGCAGAAACTGCTCATAGCTTCCATCAAATCTCACAAAATCAAATTGATTCCTAATTATTTTGAGGACATTAAAAGAACTTTTATTCAACTATACAGAAACAACTTAATGTACCTGTAATAGGTATCTTTGGGTTTTCAGGTAGCTTTCCTGGGTCAGCGACTGAGGCTCTAAGTAATGAAGCTATACAAAACAATGAGCAGAAGTAATAACCTGAAAAAATAAGAAAGACCTTGTTAGTCTTCTTCAGGTGTACAAAATATCTACTGCATACTGCATCAAAAATATAGATGCTCCAGCACCGAGTTAGAAATTACTCAGCCTTCTCATGCAATTCCAGGCATATATTTGGTACTATGCCATCTAAAATATTAAGTACTCCCCAGTCTAAAAAGGGAAAGGAAAAGGTTAGCAGTGAACACTGTTTTGACAGCACCAACAGAATGATGTTATGACCTCACTACTATATTTAAGAAGTTCCTTCACTATTGTATTAAGCAGAAAAAGCCTACACATGAAAAGGACATTTCCAATAGTCAATCTTCACTTTAAAATTGGTTCCAGTTATAACTCAAGCCTTTCCACAGAAAATCTTGTTATCATAACTCATATTAGCCGATGCATCCAGGTCATTTGTATGACAAAACTACCAAAACTGTTTGCCAGTACTACCACCCGAAATTCTGACAAGCACTAAGAGTTGTTGGTCTGAAATTATGTCAACAAGTTGAAGCTACAGGATCTGAAAACCATATTAACTCTTTTCCCCAGTTTCCACACAAACGTGTTTTACCAGAACACCTTTGAAATGAAAGAAAGTCTCAGCTTCTCAGAACACAAAATTGTAGAATGCACCTCAGTACTTTAATCCTTTATGCTTCACCTCTTTTCTTTTTCTCATCTTTCTCGTACACGTTAACTATTACCCAAATATACTATCTTGACTGGTATAAAAAAGGGCTAAGTTAAATTGACTTACACAAAATTGCAAGAACTGAAACATGTCCCGCTTCATAGTGAGGAAAAAGGATGACTTTTGGAATAAAGATTGTATTGTACAGCCAGACAAAGATAATCAGACCCATGCAGCACCAACCCTGAGGGTCAACCACAAAGTGAATTCGTCGTCCCATTGAATGCAAACAGGTAATAATCTGTCACGACCCAGGAATCAAAAATTATCCTAGAGAGATAAATTAAAAAAATCATTTTAAAATAGAGTAAATTAGCTAGTATCATGCAGCTTATAGGGTCCTACATACACTCAGATAGGAAAACAAAAAAAACAACCAAAAAACAAAACAACAACCAAACTTGCCAGCTATTGATTTCAGGAATTAAATGAGAACCTACAGACAGTTCACATGCACTGTTCAAGTATCAGGAAGAGAATATTTTATTATTTCATTAGTTATATCTCACTAAAATGAAACATTTATCATCAAGATGCAAGTAAAAAAGTACCTGGGAAAATTATTAAGTAATAAGTAAAGCAAGCAACTGAAAGCAAGCTAGCAGCAGCAAAGGATATAAATATTAGAGAAATATTCCATGAAAATAAAAAGGTTGCAAAGGAAAAAAGAAACACAGGGAATGACTTATGTTATATAAGGATTCATCCCACCCACCTATTGCAGTCGGCCAACTATATCTCAAGATTATTTTTAAAAGCTTGCATGCCAAAATATTCACAAGGTTCCCTAGGAATCTGTTATGTTTCCCTGCTTAAAAAAAACCTCCTTGATGGCATTTATAGCAGACCAGTAGGGAAAGAAATCACTCTACCTTAATATCTTTCATGCAGATCAGTAAGGGGTCTTATAAAATAGTGAGTTTTCTCAATATTAATCATACTTAAAACATCGAGGTTTCCATTCTGATATTTCAGTGTGCTGGATTACTTTTTGGTTTAGACTGAAGAAACTCCACCAAGTCCTATAGTATGAACACTGGAGCTTCATAAACTGATCTTCATAAAAATGTTGCACTAAATTGGAAACACTATTCAGCAGAATCTTCAAGGAAAGGATTACTACTGTTGTTTTTTTTGTCAGGCTGCCTTCACATATGTAATATTGCAGCACACACATAAACCCCAAGCTATTTTCCTAACTCACTATTTTCCCTTATTTCTGGCCTTCAGGATTTATCCATTTGAGCTTCCTCTTGTTGCACTGAAATTTCATTTTACATGTCTGCTTCCAGGGTTTTCTTATTTATTTCATGTTTCCTCACTTGTATTTGCAATTTTTCTGCTTCATATTATCAACAACTTTCATTAATGTATTGCTTTCTTCTTTTCCTAGATGTCAAATCAAAATCAGACCCAAATAAGCCATCCAACATTTTTCCACACTTCTCCTATGCACCACTTATCATAACGCTTTGCTTCTTATCTTCTGGTGCAATAGTGCTTCCATTCAAGTATAACAGAGGATTAACTGCTTATTTTTATCTTAAAAATTCATCATATGAGCTAACACTTTTTTTATAAAGCCATGCTGCATACAGAATACAGCTACTATGCCCTTAAAACTGTTTTTAAGTTCATGATAATCATAAATACTGTTCAGGTGTACGTCTACCGTTCTTTTGAATTTTACTATATATAGCATGCAAGTACCACAGCCTGTTGTATACACAGTATTAATACAGTCCAAAATTATGTACAGTCTCTAGAAATATAATTGATTTAGCATTATACTCCTGAATCCATCAGCTATTGATGTGCCTCTGTTATAAGTTAACTTTGGCAAAAAGCAGGTTTAGAACTAAAAAAATCATTTCATACCATTCTAAGCATGCACTGATGGAGGATCTGTCAAGCAGAGAAGCTGTGGGAGGAGGTGAGCAGATTGTGTAATATCAGGGATGCAGAAAAGGAGAGGGACCAGATTCCCTCCAAACCCTACTGCACAGAGGAGATGCAGGCAGAACCTTACATTGTCAAGCTGGGCATGGAGATGCCAAGTCAGGTGAAGCCTGTGAGCTTGCAAGCTCTAGCACTAGGAAGACCATTCTTGCTCCCCTTGCAGCTCTATCTACAGAGCAGGCCCTGTGCCCTGGCAGTAGCCAGAGAGCTCTGTCCAATGAAGCCCCTGAGCTGGTGTCGTACGGCAGTGCAGCCGGATGGGGCGAGGAACAGTGTTGGGAAACTTTCTGCTGCTGGGACAGAGGCAGCTCTGCTGCTTCCACCAGAGCAAGGTTTGCTGTTTGCCCGGGGCTTGGCTCCTGGACACCAGGGACAGGCTGTTACTAAGGCTGGTAGTAGTAAGGCCTTCAGACTATTATCCTCAGCTGCTCCTCATATAGGTAGCACAGATACAGCCAAGGGAGTCCAGGAGCATGTCAAGCAAAAGTGCAGCGCTCAGGGGGTGCTGGCCAGTGCCTGGTAGCCAAGTGGTGTATATTTGGTCCTGCTTGTGAAGGGGAAGGAATGAAGGAGTCAACGAATCCCACCAGCAAAAACAAGTGATTCTGCAGCTGACATCAACAACAGGGACTCAGCCTTTACAAGGATGGGACCTTCTCTAAGTTTAAAGAACTGCCAGGTGATGAAGTCCACTGACCATGTGGGGCAAAAGCGTCTTTGCCAGAAGGTTAGTCAAATTGCTATGGGAAGGCTTAGACTAGGAATAATGGAAAGAAAGGTGTGACATACAACTGAGTGAGGAAGCGGTGGTCAGGGTTTGCAAGCAAAGGATGCAGGGTGATGTGGACAACAGAGATCTTATAATCAACAAAAAGCAGGTGAAGCAGAGATACACCAAGTGTGTGCACACACCTGATAAAGGAACACCATTTGGGTATACTGGGGTGGAGTTAGGAAAAACAAGGTGCACCTGGAGTGCAATCTGGTGAGGGACATGAAGGTCAAAAGTTTTGTACAGGCACATGACCAGCATACAGAAGGCTAGGGGAAACACAGGCCTGATGCTAAATACGATCGTACTTTGCAAAACAATGCCAAATTGTCAAAGAGCCTTCTTCACCTTACTCAACAGGTAAGACCTGCTTTCTGAAATCAAAGGCCCCTGAGAGCAGTGGGAAAGTCTAGAGCTGTAAAGACTCTGAAGGAGGAAGGATCAGATTAAGAAATCTTTAAACTTTAAATTGGACGTAACATTTCTATGGGACCTGATGCCACTATGAGTGCTGAGAGCTGCCCCTGTCACTGTGAGGCCACTCTCAATAGTTTGAAAGCTTTAAGCTGATGGGTGAGGCTTCACAGGACTCAAGGAAGAAAGCATCAACCCTGTTTTCAAGGTCAAAAAGGAGGATCCAGGCAAATACAGGCCTGTTGGCCTCACCCTGATCGCTGGGAAGGTGGAGCAAATAATCTTGCAAACTGTTCCCAAACACGGTAAGGACATTGGTAGTAGTCAGCATGAAGTTATGAAGGGGAAATCATGCAGACTGACAGAAACACAAAGGCAAAAAAACCCAAAGGGAGCTAAAAATACTGCTGACTGCTGAGAAATCTGTTTTCCATCTCACCAGGGCAGCAGAGTTTCTCTGACCTCACAGTCCTTCCTCAGAAGGGGGAAATATGACTCAACAAACAAAACAGAGATGCAAGTACTGAAATACTTGTTTACAAATGTTCTACTAAGCATAATGTGTGAGCAATAAAGCAGTAAGAGAGATTCTGGAGAAAACTACGGGAAAGCCTGTAATTGAAACATATTCCAAATTTTTACAATGCAATGACTAACTTTTGCCTGCACGACTTTTATGATTAAAAAATAAAGAAAAGCAAAACAAAACCAAACACAACTACCACACCCAAATCCATACCTTTGATGGCAAGTTCCACAATTACGTTGGAATTAGGCAGAAAAAGGCCCCATTCTCAAGAAACTGACTTTTTTCACCATCGTCTTCTGTATCTTTTCTGAAAGAGACAGAAAAGACTGATAAATAATCATCAACACTATTTTCAGAGGCTGCATATAATAGATTACCTTGTATTCTGTTCTTCATATCTCATCTCACTGAGTAGAGCTTCCTCTCAAGCCATTCTCAGAAATGCCCAGATCCTTTGCTTCTCACATTGGAACTGACACGCTGATTCTAATTATCGTTCCTTGAATTTCAGTTCTAGGCGATTCATAATTTCAATATAGATTTAAAAGGATGGGAGCATTCATGAAAAAAGGTCTGAATAAAACTGCACTACTGCCAATGTGGTTTAGTTATTTTAAACTATGATGCTGTTGCTTCCTGCATGCCTATTATATTGAAAAATTAAGTTTCATATTTTTCCTTATACTTTTGTCAGCAATAATGCATAAGCAATGTTAATATACTGATTTCCTCTAGTAAAGTGAGCTTTCCTCCCATCCCCCCCTTGGTTTTTGTACCATAAATAAATACGTAAGGGAAAGAAGTAGTATAAAGAAAACCTACAACATGCACACTCTTATGATCAGGTAGAAAGCAGTAGATTCCAATTTAACACATGGACAAAGTGAATTTGCAGTCTTCTCTTTTTAAACATACTTTTTGAAAAAAAAAAAGGTATTTACTCTTTTAAAAACAACATCAAAAGAAAGGAAGTCTAATCTCAAATAATTTTGTTCTTTAGGATGTGACATTTCTGATAAGAATAAGTACAATATGTAGAGAAAAAATTCTATGAACAGATTTACAACAGATCATTTGAAAAGAAACAATTAAGTGATTTATATCCATATACACTCAGCATTCATATATGCAGTGTCTAAAGATTTCCCCAAAAATAATTTAGGATATAATACACAATACTAATGTTGGAGGTTTTGTGGCTTTCTTCTCTCCTACCCTAATTTATAGCCATTTATTCTAAATAAACATCTCAAAATATTTGAAAACAAACAGTAGCTGTGGCTGTGAAAAGTTCTGATTTTCCAAAAGATGACTGAGTCTTTCCTACATGATCAAGAATTGTTCTTGCCTTGCCAAAACCCAATTTTACTATGCAATGACTGGACAGCATTTTTTCACCAACCTTTCATTTCTGTCTGAATCAACAGTGTTCACAAACTGTATTTGTTCACTACAGACACGTCCAGTATCACTTCCGATGTGACATTCACTGAATAATGAGACCACAGAATGAGTCAGGCAGCAGAAACTCATTTCTGAGAAACAAGAATGCTTTGCACTAACCCAGAATATTACCATGAGATAAAGTTTGTTTTAATCGCTCATTTGATTGAAGCCTTCCGTAAAAAATATACAATTTTACATCAAGACTGTCCCAAAACACCTTAGGAAATTCTGCTTCAGGAATAAACCCAGTACAATGACTACTCAATTTCCCATCCTAAGGATGACAGCTACCCACGGTGACATCCTGCTCCTTGCATTCTTACAGTTCCTGCTTTGATGCTGTCGTGGTTTAAGCCATAAATCAGCCACGCAGTTTGTTCACTCACTTCCCCCTTTTTCTTCCCTCTGCTCC
>JAOEHY010048944.1:0-20735 GCA_025447955.1 Psilopsiagon aurifrons
GGAAAAAAAAACAACACAGCTCCACACCGGCTACCAAGAAGGAGAAAAATGACTGCTACTGCCGAACCCAGGACAAGTATCCTTTTACTGAATGTCCCAAGCAGTTTTAATACTGTGGAAGCTGTGTACAGACTGAAATTGAGTATAAAAAGGTCTTTACGTATAAATACCTTAAGATTTTGAAATGCCTTTTGATACCTTAAGGGGACCTACAAAAAACCTGGAGAGGGGCTTTGAACAAGAGCCTGTAGGGACAGGACAAGAGGAATGGCTTTAACCTGACAGAGGGGAGACTGAGATGAGATCTTGGGAAGTTCTTCCCTATGAGGGAGATGAGACACTGGCACAGGGTGCCCAGGGAAGCTGTGGCTGCCCCATCCCTGACAGTGTTCAAGGCCAGGTTGGATGGGGCTTGGAGCAACCTCTCTTGTGGAAGGTGTCTCTGCCCGTGGCAGGGGGTCAGAACTGGATGGTCGTTGGGGTCCCTTTCAGCCCAAATCATTCCATGGTTCTATGAGGGTTGTTGCCTCTTCTTGATTATGGTCCCCATTTTTAGTATGAGACCTTCTCTCTTTGCCATCTGATAAACAGGATGTAAGACTTCATTAGTTAGACAGGCGATCCTTTGATTTTGTTGTTTATGACCAATTGCAGACCTAATTACAGAGCTTGTATGAGGTGACATGTTTTTACAGACTCACATATAGTCCTTGTACTCAGGAGTTGTGAGGTGAAGATGTAGTTCTACAAAGGTCAGAGTGGACAGAAATACAATGCACAGTTGTGGGTTATGCCACAAGTCCCTACACTGACAATGTGGAAATAGGAACTAAATGGAATGACAAGTTCCCAGCTCTGCAGACTGCTTACCTGCTAGCGGGTCTTGCTAATCTCAGGTTGCAATTAAAACTGAACAACTGCCTGTGTCAAATAAAGTTTCTATTTGATGACAAAAATCCACATTTTGATCTTATATTCCTAGGACACACCTTTTCTCTGCTATTCTAGAAGACCTGTGTATCTTGGCAGCAAAGAGATAGGTTTCTTTTACTTCATTATCAGCAAACAAATGTACCTAGTCGATAATTCATGTCTCAGTTTGGTCCAGAAGCAGAGTGCATTTTGAGAAAGGCTGCCTTCCTTTAAGAGCTGCATCTGATCCAGTAAAGCAAATTATGTAATAATAAAGTGTGTCATCAGCATAAACAAATAGCAGATGGTTTGTAAAACGTTTAATTTTAGATCAGTGCAAACAGACTGAGGTAAACACTGCTGTGGAATACTGTCAGTCACTAGTGAAGCTCGAAAAGGGATTTCCACCGTGTGTCCGTGTCCTGGAGGATTCCACCTCCGTGCTTGTTTTTTCTCTTGGTTTAGGTCTTGCTCTATTTATCCGCATTTGCTCCACGCTATTGCGCTGGCCTGGCTGCGCTTCAAAGCGTGACAATGCAAGCCAGCAAGGTTCTGCTGATGGAAGCCAGAAGGTGCTCCTGGGGAAGGTCTGGGATCCTGCCGAGGCACTGTGGAGACAGGGCAGCTGCTCTCTGTGCTTTGGGGAGGGAACTTCTCTCTCGTGTAGTTTTCCCACTGTGATGCTATTCCCTGTACCATACTCTGCTTCCTCCAGGATTGGGTGCAAATAGCAAAGCTGGAGCTTTTTGCTCCGAAGATGCGAATGCATTCACTGCAAGACTCAGTTGTGGTCAGTTGGAGATGAAGTTCAAAGTGTCTGTGCTATTAAACTGCAAGGCTAAGTTGGTTGTTTTGGGGGTTATTTCCCTACACAGTTGAAATCTGGAGGGTATCGTTCTGTACTTAAGAAATCTGCTAGCACTTCTGTAACCAAGGCTTCTGGTTGTGTGTTCACTGGCATTTTATCTTGTCTTTAGGGATATTTGTTTGTAAGAATAAATAGATGACTTCAAATTAGTGCATCTCCTTTAGCATTATATCAAAAGGGGTAGTTTTAAGTATTGTATTTGGAGGGCACTTACATTTTAGTGGTTTTGCCACTTGGACCTATGATTTCTTAGTACAAATACTTTTGTACCTTTTAAATCCTGCAGGAAATACAGGCATAGGGTTTATGAAGAATCTTGACTTTCAGATGGACCTGTTATACTCCAGATGCAATCTTGACAAAATCTTATCAGGGCAGGCTGTTATTCCCAATATTCATAATAAATGTTCATGTCACAAGCTTCCAAAGGGTTGTTGTGTTACCTATGCTTCTAAACTGTTAAGTGCCTGCAGATTTTCAGCAGATGATACACAAGTACTCTGGCTGAATTATGAGCAATGATAACCTACTCTTTATTCTAAACCAACCTTAAAATGCAGGTGGTTGGATCATAGAAACAGAAACACTGTCTCCTGCAAAGCATAGAGCTGGATTCTCTTGGTAGAGGGGAAATGCTGTCGGGACTGTTTAGCTAGGAGAAGTTTGTTATTTCTTGTGGTTGCTAACCTTTTTTGATCCGTTTATGGATCTGTCAGCCTATCTGACATCAGCAGAGATGCCAAATTTGAGTTACCTTAGGAGTCCTGTAAATCACAGAAGGTGCCCATTTTAGCTACACGTTTGGGTGGAAGTTACTTGCACAAATACTAAAATGGGGTAGAGTGAATTTAAGCACTCTTTGTTTTGTGCACTGAAAAGTATAATTCGTTTAAAGCTGAATCTCTGACTGAAGACTTTTAGCTTCATTGTTTTCTTCTAAAGCTGTCAGAAAAGAGCCACTTTACATGAAGAGAGTTGTCCATTCTTTCTGCACAGCTTCTGAGACTCACATAACTTTTTGGTCAATACCTAATACAGAGGTTTTTTTAAGCACGCATTTTCAATTTTGAAGTGTATTTACTAAAGTAGGCATTAAAAGCTTTGCATTTCATATGGAGTCCAGTTATATTCCTTATATTAAATGCAGTAAAATCAAACCTTATCTACATGCAGAAACAATATGCACATACACCAGTGGCGTGTGGATGTGCTTTATCATAATTGCGTAGATGCACACGACTTCCAGCTCTGGGTATGAATTAACATTGTGTAGCAGCATCCCAAAAAGTGTTTACAAAAAGTGCGTTCTCCTGATTTCTTCTTCTGGGAATGAACTTAAATAAGAAAAACACCTGCCTTCTTGTCTGACAGCTGATGACGGCTTCAAAAGCACCGAGTGACTAAGATGACAAGCTATCCCTACACATCCACACAGGAGGCTTTTGTAGTTGTCTTGAGTATACAAGAAACTTGTCTTAAGTGGTGATTAAAAAGGACTCGCTGCTTGTCAGTTCTGTGACATGCTCTAGATGAAGGAAGGGGTAATGTCCCCACGTCAACTGAAGATGAAAAGATTGCAGTACGTATTAACCTGTCTGTGTAGCATGAAGCTTGTCTGGAGAGATGCAGACAAATCCAACAGTGTGTTTTGTTCATCACGCTGCCGGGTGGGGGGTCAGGGAAGTTTACATTGAGATTCATGCGTTGTTAGTCAGAAACTGATGGGTGAGATTTAGGAACAAATTTTTTTTATGAAGAAATACAGCTTTTTTTTTCCTTCCATCAAGTAAATTACTGTAGTTTTATTGCTGTCATGTTTAACTACTGTGACTTTACAAGCATGCAGTGTTGAACAGGGTAATGACTATAAGGATTGTGAAGACAGCGCTTCAGTGTGGAACTTGCATTCCATGTATTTGAAAGTTATTGGAAATTCATCACTTTGTTTCAGTAAAATGCTGTGATATTCCCTAGTAGTCTTAAACAGCACCTTCAGACATAGACCACACAGATCTGTACTTCAGCGCTCGTAAAGGAGGTGGAAATGGTATCCCTTTGTGTGCTGTATGCCTCTCTTAAGCATTTCATCAGCAAAATACGCTTCCTCAAGCGTCCTTTTCTCCAGGCCAAGTTGACAGTAAACTCCCCAACTCCAAGTTCTTGCACAGAGCTAAGTCTGAGCTACAAATTCTCCTCAGGCACATTCACGTTCGTAATGCTAAACACTGAAAGTTTCGAGTCCATTGAAACAGCAGAATGAAGTTTTAGGCACAAATCCAGATGTGCTCTTTTTGCTTAGGGATTCAGGCGAATGCAAGGCTGATTTTCAGGGAGAAAGGAATAAGCATCCCGAGTTTATCACCAGAAAAACTGTGACAGAAATGATACCCTCTGTGTGATTTTCCTCGTGCTTCCATGGCAAGACTTTGGCAAAAGCAGCAAAACCAGTTCCTCGCTACTTCTTATTTCACACGTGAATATTGAGCGTATGCTCTGAGTGGGTTTGAAATCACTTTGATTTGACTCTTTATTTATGTTTGTTACTATGCATTAATCTGTAGCACTGAAAACATGTCATGGAGGAAACAGTGCAGGAGGGAACTGGTGGGCAAAATACTTGGAAATAGTGTATTTAAAACGTTGCTTGATCGCCGTGGTGACTAACATTTATATGCATTTTAAGGCATTCTTCTGTTTACCCCTATTTTCCTCATCGTTTTGTGTTGCCAAATATTTGGTTTGTGTTACTTTGCATTTTAGGAAATTGCAGGTTTTTTTGAGCATTACATGATTTTATATTTGATCTTTTTCGGGTTTGATTAATGTAAAGATTTCTTTTTTCCTCTAGAAAGGTTCTAAAGGCAATCTCTGTTGGAGACTTAAAGCCTAATGAAACAGTTGAAGCAAATCTGGAAGCGCAGCTACTCTCCAAATTAGACCATCCAGCCATTGTCAAATTTTATGCAAGCTTTGTGGAGCGAGATGGTTTCTGCATTATCACTGAATACTGCGAGGTGAGACTTGTAGCTTGCTTTGGAGCAACTTGACAGGATGTGTGCTTTAAAACAGAGGCTTGAAAGAGTCTAGCCCAGTCTTTTTAATGTTTTAATCTGATTTTACTTTCCGTTTGTTACTCGTGGTGTTGCCTGCTCTGCTCCTTGTTAGGCGTACCTCAAGGAGGCAATGTTAGCTGCTCATGGGAGACACATTGCTCATGGCAAACAAACTGCAGAGGAGGAGTTTTAAACACAGTTTCATTTTGTTCACTGTAATCAGTGTTATAAGAAAGACTTAAGTGCAGATACCAGATCCGTGGGGGAGCTCGGAAAGGTTGTGCCATGTATGTGCCTACTATTGATAGGTGAGAGAGGATGAGAGGAGTGTGGTATGAAATCTGATATAAATGAAGGGAAAACTGGCTTGTGATTTGGAAGGGGTTACAAGAAGCTTAAGTCTGATCGTGTGAATGGTGAGTCTGGTGGCAGTATTGTCTTTATGAGGTGAAGAATAGTGCAAGTCAAAGACCAGGGTGTACCGGATACAACGAATATTAAAGCTTGATGTACTATATAGTTACCTTTTTTTTTTTTGGACTCCAGCATTTGGTTTAAAAGCATATTGCTAAAATCTGTCTTAAGGCTTAAAAATAAGAATTTAAACATATTTAAGGCAGCTTTTTAGGGGTTTATAGAAACAAGTGTCTACACTGTATATGTATAGATATACCTACAGCAATCTTTATACAAACCTGTGAAACGGGCCCTTCAGTTGTGCTCTGATAGACATTTCAAATGCTTTGGAAGCAAATGACCTTGGACTGCTGGGTTACCTGTACACAAATCAGACTTGTATCAACTAACCACATTTCTGCAAGCGTTTGGCTTTGGTGTGAATAATTAAAGAAGTCCAGTTCTTGCCAGTCATTGATTCCTTAGAAGCTCTCTTTAATGACAGTTAAATGCCTATTTATTGCTGTTACTCAGTCTGAATATTTGTTCACATATTAACAGCCATGCAGAAGCTCTTTGCATCATTCCCTACATGTCTGACAGCTGGGGCTTGAGATATTGCCAACTCTCTGTGGAAAACCAGAGCTCAAAACTGAAGGGTTATTCAAACTGCCCGGACATTGCCATACACTAAGATTAATATTCTCTATACTAGTGGTAGAAAGTGGGGCAACATGAGATCAGTTAAACCTATAGAAATAAAGGAACCTCTTTTGACAGCATTAGAGAGCTGGACCAGCTGCTTTTGTCCACTGCTTTTCAGTCTCTTTCTGTCTCTGTTTTTAGTTCTTTTCCATCTGGGGTAAAGTTATAGATAAATAAAAAAGAGCATGATAGCAGTCACCGGGGTAATCATAAACTCCTATAGCACCTCAGTGTTTATCAAGTCAACTACCCTGCATGAAAATGTTTTGGTGCAGAATAACCTTTGGAACTGGGAGTCATAAACTCAAACACGTGAGAATGTATTAGAGCAAGGTGAAGGAGGAGGAAATGGATGTGTTCACTGTGCAGCTGAATCTCTTCGGGTTTGAGTCTACTAGGTCACGCCAGAATGAAAGTTGGTCCATGCGGATGGGCTTCTGACCTTTCCCAAAAGGACGTAATAGGTAGTATCATTGCTTTTAAGCAACTACAGCGTAGTTAATCAGATGTTCAGACAAGGAAAGTACAAAGCAAGTTTCATGTAGTGCTTTTCTCTTTTAGTTAGATTATTTTCAGAAGGCATGCTTTTGTATTGACTTATCTATAACCTACCTTTGTATGTGGTGGGATTTGGATCTTTTTACCTTAAAGATGCCGGATGAAATCACACACAAATTGAAAATGAGAAAAGTGTATTGCTACCTGATCCTTGTTTGGAAGTCTAGCTCATTTAGTCCCTCATGCATAGAATAATTACCAGATTTGCAGTAATTGGTACTCTTGGGCAGACTCAAAACATAGAATAAACATGAAGTTGGCATGGAAACAGGACTATCCCCAGAGCCTTCTTCTGTTTGCTCCAAAGTGCTGTGACTTATTCATTAGCCACAGTGCTTTGTTAATTCTTGCATGAATAGCATAGAGTGAGCCTCCTGTGCAGCTGCCCCACGCAGTACCTGTCCTGTGAACAAAAGGGAACATTGGTCCCTGTTGCTCAGCTCAGTGTCTTTTATCATAACTGAATTCATTCTGAATTACAGAAAAAGAAATATGTGTTCTGTTTTGATCTTGTTGAGCTTCTTAATCAAAAGCTTACAGGCAGTATAAAGACAAGGCAAATTTCAAACAAAAATATGCCTGAAGGCATTGTAATGTAAATTTTACCTCAATAAAATACAGTTTTTACAAAGTAGTTACTTAAAAAGTTGCATAATTTGATTATATGATAAGCCAGAATTAGTTGTACTTCCCCCCAACGATTATTTCTGTCTCTTTACTGTGCTTTCAGCTGCGATGTGAGCATACATGCACCAAAGAAATCTCAGCAAAAGGAGTAACTGAAGCAATCAGTGCCTGTTCACGTTAGCAGCATTAGAAGCTACGCTGTTTTCAATAGATTACTGGTGTGTTTGATAGTCTTGATACTTAAATGGAAACTGCAGCATGGAAACTCCCTATGTACTTAATTTGTTCAAACACATTTCGTATGAACTTCATTATACTGACTGTCCCAAATGCAAAACTGGGTTAACAATCTTCAAAGTTCCATGGCAGCAGTGTTTCATCTTTTATGATGCATTTTTGTTTTCCTTTTTTAGACAAAAAAGGTGAGATTAATTTTAGGACATTGAGACCAGTCTTTTCTGCTTGAAGCTAAAAGCCATACGGTTACTTGAGGGCATATGCAGTACTTTATTCGACTGCTTTTGTTCTCCTTAGGCATTAAAAAGGAAATATCCCCAACTTAAGAGAGTGTTCACAAGCCTGAATCTGTAGGTCCTGTACTTCTTTCATTAGCATCTTTCATGGCAATGTGTGACTGAGAGAGGAGACACACTGGGATGGTAATTGTAGGCTGCTGCACTTTGTCCTCACCTGGATAGCACCTTGGGGCCAGTAGCCAGCTGACACATGTTTGAGCAGCCCATATAGCTATAGCCCCTCTAAGTTATTGCTGCAGTTGGCTCTGGATTGTCTGTGGCAGCCGACTGGAATAGGTGAGTCATTATATCCGAGGCTCAGGCATGGCCCATCTGGCTGCCATGCGGAAGCATCCGGTGTCAGTTTGTCTTTCCTCCCTTTGCTTTGCTGCAAGCAACCAGGGAGAAGCTGCTGAGCATTTGGGGTTGCAAAGGGGAAGCAGCTGCACAGAGCTCCAAGTTCCCAGAAGAGGTTCCCTGTGGGCTGCAGCAGGAAGGCATATGGGGAGCTGAAGCCATGTTCCCTTCCCTAGTGGGCAAGATGATTCAGGAGTTGCAGTTAAAAACAATTGCAGGACATTGTCAGGAAACACATTTTTCATTGATGACAAAAAAATGTCTGTTTGTTTTGACTCTCCACACTTGAATGTTGTAACTTAGAGACCACAGAGATTACTAAAAACTCATGTCAAAGGACAGGGCAGAAATGTATGGATCTGCAAAGACAGAACCAGCTTATTTTGTAGCAGCAGTATGAAGCACTGTGGTGTTAGAATCACCTAGTAATATGGGTTGGAAAGGACCTTAGGATCATCCAGTTCCAACCCCCTGCCATGGGCAGGGACACCTCACACCAAACCGTGTCATTCAAGGCTCTGTCCAACCTGGCCTTGAACACTGCCAGGGATGGGGCAGCCACAGCTTCTCTGGGCACCCTGTGCCAGCGTCTCAGCACCCTCACAGGGAAGAGCTTCTTCCTTATATCCAGCCTGAACTTCCCCTGTTCCAGTTTGAACCCATCACCCCTTGTCCTGTTACTGCAGCTCCTGATGAAGAGTCCCTCTCCAGCATCCAGCATCCATTTCTGTTAGGAGAAGAAAACCAAGAAATGCTGAAGAGATCAAAAAATGTTGGGAATCAACAGTGCAGAGGGGGGGAGAGCTGATGAAGGGAAGTGGTGGTACAGGTAATGCTGTGTAGGCTCAACTATTTTCTTGTATATGGCACATGAAACATCTCATTTTATGCCGAATGTGTAATGTAGAAGTAATGATTTATGGAGAATAAGCGGTCCTGATTGTAAGGTGTTCACTAGAGTACAATGAGACTCACAGCCTCTTTTCCCTGAGGTTAGTTACCTCAGCGCAGCGCTTGCCACTAATGAGCATTCTTGTAAACAAACTCCATTTGTGTTATAAACTGGGTTGACAATCATCTGTCATTTTTAGCCAAATGAGCAGTTTTGGTATCATTCTCCTCAAACCCTTCTTTCACCGAGCTGGTTTTCAACTGATGTTTTCCAAATGTCTGGCTTAGAATTTGCAAGTAGTCTTCTCCTGTGTGTATTTTCTGGTTTGCTTTCACTGCCTCCTGTGTGTCGCATTGCTCCATTTCTAGCGTTGCTACAAGGTCAAGTATCGTTTTCATAAAGTATTGACAATAACACATGCTACAGAATCTTGAAGCAGAATCTGTGTTTTCTAGTAAAAGTGAGTTTGAAAGAGGGCAAAGTGTTGTCATTGAGGACATTGTGGTTTACTGTGAAGAGAACAGCACGGTTTCTTTTATGCCAGTGTGGGTATTTCAGCATAGTGAACAAGAGGGTCTCTTAACTGTGCAGTGTCTGTTCCTTTGTGTTAACTATAAAGAGAGTTTGAGGTGACCAGCTCAGATGCACATGTCTAAAGTTGGGTGACACGAAGTGAGAACAGTTGAAATGCTTTGTTATTGTTTAACAGTAAGGTAAAACTGACCCACTTTTCCTCTGCCGCCGGATTGTTTGATCTCATTTTGATTCTCAGTTGTGAACACTTTTGGTGTTGGGAGAGTTCAGAATCCATTTGCAAGCATGAGTTTTATAGACTACATGGTAGGGACCCTGAAGGTCTAAGAAAGCGGAGTCCTGTCCTTTGCCGAAGAAGATGACACTTGAAAACCTTACTTTAAATGTACAAATATGTTGTGTTATTTTTCAGGGTGGAGATCTAGACTTCAAAATTCAGGAGTACAAAGAATCTGGGAAGATATTCACTCAAAGACAAATATTAGACTGGTTTATGCAGTTGTTACTCGGAGTCAACTATATGCATGAAAGGTACAGTCATTTAATATGAGAGTGTTTAGCTTGGGAGGGGAGGGAGCAGACTTACCAACTTTCAAACTGAAACAAAACTGTATGGATTGTCTTGTATTGGTATAAAGTCCTGTTCACCAAGCTGCTCTAGTATATATATACTGTATATATATACTACATATGCATACGTAGTATATATAGGCATATATAATATGTAGCCATAAACCTAAAGTATAATTATCTACCCTGCAAGAACACTGTGTATTGTATCTACCAGCGCAGTGGTAGATGTCTTTCAGTATTAGATACACTTTTTCGAAGAGCCAAGGGAAAAATTCACAACAGAAATCGTTCAATATTGTTAGAAGGAAATGGATTAAAAGGTTAAAATAAAGTCATTTTCCAAGGGAGGGACAACAAGGATCTCTTGCAGGTAGTTAATGTGGAGGATCCAATATATATGCTTATGTACTCCCAGTAAAATCAGTGAAGTTACATACATATGTTCTTTGAAAACATATATCCCTTTTAACAGCATATCAGAGATTAACCTGAAAAATTACTGCAGGTAATCCAGACAGTGGTGTGTGGAGATCACAGTTGGTTTGAGCAGGGGTAGATACAGGTGAATACCTACCTGGTCATCTCTGTGGGCGTAGTTCTTGCCTGCAATCTGATTAGGGAGGCTGACTTCAGTGGTTTAAACATTTCCTTCATTGTCACTATATGCATGAACCCTCTTTTGCCCCCTTCATGTGTGAAGTGCTGTCTCCTTTGAGGCAGGTGGGACTATTTAGCATGGTATGAGGGAGAGCGAGTGCTGTGCTGAGCCAGGAGCAAGCGGCCACCCGCACTGAGAGCTGGAGGAGCAGCTGAGTAAATGGGAATACCAGGCTCCTTTCCTACCAGCTTTTCAGAAGTTAACTTGGTTTTCAGCACCTCCTTTCCCCTGTCTCCTCCCTGTTGCTTTTCCCTATTGGCAGCTCTGAAATGTCACATTAATAAATAAGACAAAGAATCCTTTCTGAAGAGCACTGTAGCCCAAAAGTCCAAGCTGAGCACTGTAGCCCAAAAGCTGAACTATTCGGACTATTATTCCTATTAAACTTTTAGAAAGAAGAATGTCACTGCTGTAATGACTGTCTTAGCAGAAGCTAAGGAGGGTTGGTGGTAATCACCCGCATGTTTTGGTGAGATGAACTAATCTGCCTAAAATAATCAGTTAAGTTATTAATACAGCCAGGGGGGAAGAAGATGTTTATGTTTGAAGAGTAAGTTACACCCACAGTCTGGAGATGAGGGCTCAGGTTGTTTTCAAGCTGAATGTAAACTAGACTCCATAGTCTTTTATCCTGCATGAGTACTGAAGAAACAAGATTTTGTTGAAAACACCAGCTTGGTTGTTGATAATAACAGCATTGCATTTGGATTAGATAATCACTGTAGGTCCCTTCCAGTTGAAGCGTTCTATTCTATTGTACAAGTTATCCTTTTTGTCTTTCCTTGTCTGTATTTCCTCATGCCTCTTTTATCTCTTGCTTTACCGTATGTCCCTTTTGTCTACTCTTCTCTTTATTTTTCCTCATCTTCTACTTGCTTTCAAACCTTAAAAAAGAAATCTTACAAATGAACTTTCTTTGGTAAATGTGTATTCAATCACTGCATTTCCTGTAAAGTCATTAAATTCTCCACTAAGAGCAAAAATTTGGTCTTCCAAGCAGCATTTAATTTTCATCCCATGAATCATAGCTATTTATTTGCACCTTACCAGTTACATACAAATGACTTGAGAGTTTTATTGTATTTGCATCTCCTGTATTGCACTTATTGTATTATGTGTTGACTGTATGCTTATTAGAAAATTTAATCCTTATTTATTAGTTTAGAGCCAAATAATAGCTTAAATGGAAAAGATCAGGCTTAAAAGAAATTAGTTTGAGTTACTGAAACGTAACAGCAGCCCTCTGTGTCTAGAAGAGTCATGCTTGATTTCTTTAGTGATGTGGAAATGAGCTGTAATATGTGTTTGAACTATGTTCTAATGCAAAGAAAACTTCTCCCTTGAATTAGAAGCTTGAAGTGTTCATTACCTGTAGGTTGGACTTTTTGTGGTGTTCTTTAGAAAAGCCAGCTGCTGTGGATGGAAGTTTTGATTCCCGAGCAGCAAAAATTATTAGCTCTGGGTTTAGACACAGATTATTCACTTTGTGTCCTTCTTGCACAGCTTCAGCTGAACTTTACTCTTTGAAAACTCTTGTGCTGGAAACTTATTTTAAAACCAGACTTTTTTGCTGCTTCAGATTGTTTTTCTTTACCTGTGATGATAAAGATTATATGGATTAGACATTCAAGACTTTTACTTACTTCCTAAAGGAGCATGAATATCTTCTGGTCGTTAAGTTTAGGTTACATGTAAGGAAGAAGTTCTTTACTGTGAGTGTGATGAGGCACTGGAATGGGTTTCCCAAGGAAGTTGTAAATGCCCCATCCCTGGCAGTGTTCAAGGCCAGGTTGGACATAGCCTTGGGTGATATGGTTTATCATATCACCCAAGGGAGGTGGGAGGTGTCCCTGCCCATGGCAGGGGCTTGGAACTGGATGATCTTAAGGTCCTTTCCAACCCTAACTCTTCTGTGTTTATGCTCTATACTTAAATTATGTAGCATTAAATAGGCTCAATCCTCATCTGACATTGACATAACCAGAAAAAAAACGACATAGTTTGGTGGTCTCATCTAGATGGAGGCAGCATGTAACCTTCATTTAATCTCTCTGGCATATTTGTAACCCCTCACATATCAGCGCACAGAATTGATCACACAGCAATCAGGCAACAAAGCCATTGATTTGTTTAACCTCAGTTTGCATAAAGCTGACCATCCATCACTTTGCTACTCTTTATGAACAATTGTACAAACACAGAGAGCTTATAAAGTTACCATTTATGCAAACAATTCTGTTGCTTTCAATCTAGAGGATAGCAGGCTTTGCCCAAGTACTTTATCTGTATTTCACATTGTCTTCCCCAGTACAGGATTCAAACTTATACAGAACTTACTTCCCTAAATAGTTCTTCAGCTAGAGGAAAGAGAAATTAAGTGTTGGATATTTCACAGCAGTAAAGTCATCAGCTTCACTTGTTGGCATGTTGGAGAGGAATCTTTATTCAAGGAGGTTGCCCACTGCTCAGTGCTGCTATTCTATGACTATGAGACAGCAAGCAGAAACCCTATAGATCATAGCTCTGGGTATATTTATAGCCCAAGTTTGAAGCTATCCTTAACTGTTAATTTCTGCCCCAAATCACCACTCAATAACCACTTCACTGGCTGTCAAGTTAGATTAAATTTTTCTGGAGCCCACTGTATTCTTGTTACCTTTATAGGCCTGTCTTTTGCTGCAAGAAAGAGTTGTGCTCTTTCTTAAACTGGATTTACAGGCTCAATATTTATTTCTTACTAGAATTAAAGCAGAAGTTCAAGTCAAGGTTTCAGCTTGTAATTTGTTTATCTTTTGCCATACTGCATTCAGCTCTGGAGTCCTCAGTATAGGAAAGACATGGACCTGTTGGAGAAGGTCTACAGAAGGGTTACAAAAACCATCAGAGGGCTTGAGCAGCTCTGTTGTGAGGAAAGGCTGAGAGAATTGGGGTTGTTCAGCCTGGAGAAGAGAAGACTCCAGGGAGACCTTGTTGCAGCCTCTCAGTTCTGAAAAAGGCCTATAAGAGAGATGGGGAGAGACATTTTAGCAGGGCCTGTTGTGACAGGACATGGGGTGATGGTTTTAAACTAAAAGAGGGAGATTCAGGCTGGGTGTGAGGAAGAAATTCTGTACAGTGAGGGTGGTCAAACACTGGCACAGGCTGCCCAGAGAGGAGGTGGATGAACCATCCCTGGAGATGTTCCAGGCCAGGCTGGATGTGGTTCTGGGCAGCCTGATCTGGTTGAAGATGTCCCTGCTCATTGCAGGGGGTTGGTCTGGATGAGCTTTGAAGGTCCCTTCCAACCCAAACTATGCTATGATTCTGTATTGGCAAAGTAAAGTGGCTTGCATGAAGAGACATCATAATGGGAAGTTCCAAAGAATTTCTCCAAGTATTTCTTAGTCATGTTAATATATGAAAGCGTAATTATTGGTAATGCAAATAATGTGTGTAACATTTTATTCAATATGATGCAAGCTTATATTAGCATTGCATTCTAATTCAAACTAATGTGAACCAAACATCATCTCTTCATCTTATCAAAGAACATCCTACTGAAGGCTTTCTGGACAGTGGATAGTTTTTGTTCTTCAAGATACCTGTTATTCAGATTACAGATATCCAGAAAACTTTTAGGTTTCAAGAGTCCGTGGTTATATTTCTACAAAGTGGTAAAAATAATAATAAAAAAGGTTAAACCCCATCAGTGCTTAACAAAAACATGCAAGAAAAATCTAACTTGGTGAAGTCAAGGTCTTTCAGGGTTCTCTGTGATGAGTAGTAAGGAAAGACTTAATGAATCTTAATTGACAGCCAGACTTATATAAAACTATGTGCATAATATAGGCTTAAGAAATGATAATGGATATAACGTTACTTTAATTTCCTTACTGTTGTAATGCGTGATGAGCATGCATGTATTGTTCAAGCAAGTTGCCAAATAGAGAACAAATTCTTTCTAAACATCACTGGAGGCACTCTGAATAAAACTTTCCTTTTACCCCATGTGCAAACCTTTCTCTACAAGCATTACATTCAGGCAATAAGAATAATAAAAGCTAGAAAGATTGCCATAAGAAACATGAAGTACTCTTTTCTTGACTGATGAAAATAGAAATGCTTGCTTTCCATGCTCAGTCTATGTGCATGCTACAATCTCTTCTAGTTGTCATTTTTCACGTACTTTTCCTGTTTGTGAGCTGAGGATATTGAATTTAATTTTTTTTAATAGAATTTGAGATAATAATGGAGGATTCCTCAAGAACAACTTAAATCTATTATTGTATTTGTTTCTCCTTCCCCCATCTCAAAAATCTTAGAGCGTCAGTTGCTTTCTTTCACTGTTATAAATGGGTGAATGACTACTGTGCTTGTATAAGTAAATACAGTTTCTGTAGTTGTTATGTACTAAATGCTCTTCTAAATTCCTCCTGAGCAGAGCTAATAACAAACGCTGTGTGTTACCAACACAGAAGTGCATGAGTTCTTGTTTAGTTGAGGTTGTAGAGAACCCTTTTGGAAGAGCTATTGACAAGAATTAATTGAGGGCATGTTTTGTATGTCTAGAGGTATTTTATTTTCCTAAGGGGCTGGAGAATTACTGTTGCACGTTAAGATTTCAAGGAATGGGGAAGATGCTGTTTGTCCCCACATGGTGTGTAACTTGTGATGTTGCTTCAGTCTTTGATGGAAAAGTAAGTCTGTAAAAGCTGGCTGTTCTCTTCCTTTGATCTGTGTTTGTTAAGTTTTTCTCTTCCACATCATTACTGTAAAAATTTGACCTACTGCCCTCCTCTGTATACATATTTGTCTTGCAAGTAATACATTTTCTCTGAAGGAGAGTTCCTTGAATAAGAGAATCTCTTATTGCTGTTTTTCTCACCCTTTATTCTGCTGGGAGACATCTTACTCTCCTGGCAGAAAATAAGATGTAATGCTTTCAAGAAGAGTCAGATAGGAAGACTCGCCTTTCTCCCTTACTCTGCAGCTCATGATAAGTCTGTATCTGTATTCCTGGGATACATTCTTATGCATGTGTGCATTCTTATCCTGGCTGCTTAGGTTCTCATCCTGCATGTGAGAGTCAGTGAATGCATCTCTGTGTTGATATATCATTGTTGGTGCATTGGTACTTACAAGGTTAGATTGCAGCAGTGGTGGGATGGCCTTCCTAACAAGGAGCCAAGTTAAATACTTGAGGTATTTGATACGTGGCTGCGAATGCTTCAAGTTGGATGAGATTGAATTTCCTTTTATATTTCAGGCGGATACTTCACAGAGATTTGAAAACCAAGAATATATTTTTGAAAAATAATCTTCTTAAAATTGGTGAGATCTCAATATTTTGTAAAGATACATTTTAGTATGATGCACCAGTCCAGCAGGCGTTTTGTCAGTAAAGAGATTTAAATAAAGTCATATCTGATACAGGATTTTGATTCATGGTTAAGCATGTGTTTGTCAGGCAGACGCAGGAACACAGGCCCAAGGAGGTAGTGAAATCTCCACCCTTGAGGATGCTCCAAGCTTGGCTGGACCTGGACCTTAGTAGCCTCATATAACTTGGAAGTAGGCCATGCTTGGAGCCAGGGGTTTGAAACAGATAACCTTGTGGGGCCTTTTCAAATCTACATCATTTTATAGTTCTATGATTTTGGGGTATTTTTGTTTTGAAGAGTTACAGAAAAATGTGTTACCATTTTTAAAAATACTGGCAGGTTTGGGGTTTATTTTATGTAGTTGTAACATGCCTAACAATAACCACAGAGTTTATATGAATAAGCATGAATTTATACGAATAGATGATTGTTTCTGCTGTTACTTTTAGGGGACTTTGGAGTTTCTCGTCTTTTGATGGGTTCCTGTGATCTGGCAACTACATTTACTGGGACACCATACTACATGAGCCCAGAAGCACTGAAGCACCAGGGATATAACACAAAATCTGACATTTGGTGAGCTCTCAGCATGCTGTTTTGGTTGTATTGGGCATTTCTTTTCTATGTCAGCATTTGATATTATTTTGGAACTAAAATTATTCCACGACGTTTGTATCTTGTGTTGTGATTTGAAGGTTTACTCTTTGTGTTAAGAAGCATGTAGTTTGGTATGATTCTGGGTTGTCTAGGGCTTCAGAGGGTCCTAAGATTCAGGTCCAGTTTCTGCCGTGACACAGGATGATTGTAGACTGAGCTCAGAAGGGGGAAATCTTTTTCCTCCTCATATTGAGACAGATAAATGGAAAGAAGCAATTTCTGTGAGATTTTTAAGTGGATGGGGAAAGAGTGGTTCCTGGCTAAGAGGGAAGCAGAAGGACCTCCTTAGGACCTGAGCTGAAAAACATCACCAAATGTATAAAGGAAGAAGGTACTTGAAAGGGGAGCTGAAAATGAGAATAACTGGAGTGTTAGGACAGAAGCAAAGGGGCTCAAAGGTAGAAAGAAAAGTGCCAGTTTTCACTTAGATGGCACAAATTATTGGGATCAAGACTTCTGAAGTGATGATCAGATAATCCAGTTGCAAAGCTAAGATCTGTTGAAAGACTTCAGGAAACCTTTAGGTATGCAGGTGTTCTTGCAAGCTGAGGTGAAGAATGATTTGGTTTTTGATTGGCAAAAATATCTGGCTTCTTTTTATGTGTGTCCTGAAAGATCTTGTGTTTTAAGATGGTAGCCAAAGCTCTGATGTTCTCTAATTCTGTCATAGCATTTGTATATAAAGTGGGATTTGTTTCTTCTCCAAAGAGGTGGCTTTTCCTGTAGCTATGCAGGAAAAGGTTCCTTTCCTATGAAAAAGTTATGAGGAAGTTAAATTCAGAAGCATATTCCTCATGGACTCTGGAGTCAGAGCAGAGGTGTTCTGATATGTTCAGACTGAGAGATGTAAGTCACAAAGGTAGATGCATTTACATTATTTGGCTCTTGGAGTTCAATTTGAAACACTAACTTGGATCTTACAGCTTTTGAAGAGCTACAACATAGTTTGGAGAGATCAATTAGCACCAAAAGCTTCAGGGTGTTTTCTCCTGAGGAGAAGCTGGAGGTCTGTCAGGCACTGTTGTGGAGAGCCCATCCAGACCCTCTGTTTTATGGTGTACTTAGGCACAAATAGCTTCAGTGTGAAAGGGTGATCCATTGTGCTGAAGTGTTGTTTAGGGCCTGAGTCAAACCTGTTCAGGAATATAGGGAGCCGTCAGACCAAACGTGCTGGTTGGATAGCTTAGTGTCCCTTTTAGAGTTCTGTAACACTGGCAGTTACGCAAACTAAGGTTATAAAAGTAATTAAATTGCAGGTTTGGGCCATGTGCAGATTGCTTATGAGAATCAGGAAGCAATTTTCTCTTGTTTCTTACAAGATGTTTAGTCCAGAACTATAGAAACACAACCGAGAAACGCAGTCTTGAGGCAAAAGCTTGGTGGTGATTGCCTTGGGCAACTGCAGCCTTGCTCTGGGCCCCCAGGGCAGCATTTCTCAGCGTAGGAAGTGCTTATTTAATTTCAGAGAATTGTATGCTGCAGCAAAACCTTTATTCTTTTTCTCTTGTTTTTCCTTTTCCCCTTTATTTTTCTCCCATGGAGTAGATGGGGTTTTCCCTGGGTAGCCTATTTACAGCCCTGGCTGCAGCAGAATGCCCTGGGTGTTCTTTTCTTCTTTCTCCAAAGCCTCAGGTGTAGCCAGGGTACTAAACTAGATGAATAAATAGGCTTCCCTGATGTGACAAATCCTGGGTTCCTAATGGCTCCTTAGACAATTTCTAGCTGCCAGAATCAAGCAGCCTCCAGAACAGATTGATTCTGCAAAAAAGCAGTTACAGTATAGTCTGTCAAATTGGGATTTTCCTTCTTTTTTTCTTCCCTCGGGCTTGTTTCCATGTGTTTGATGCTTTCAAATTCCATGTGTGCCGGGGGTTTTTCTTGTTGTTCTTTTTTGCTTGCATTTTCTCATGTAGTAATTATCTTAGAGTTTGAGCATATATCATAAATACAGATGGGATTGTAGACCCACAGAATTGTTTGGGTTGGAAAGGACCTTAAGCTCATCCAGTTCCAGCCCCCTGCCACGGGCAGGGACACCTCACAGTAGACCATGGCATCCAAGGCTCTATCCAGCCTGGCCTTGAACACTGTCAGGAATGGGGCAGCCATAGCTTCTCTGGGCACCCTGTGCCAGTGCCTCAGCACCCTCACAGGGAAGAACTTCTTCCTTATATCCGACCTGAACTTCTCCTATTTCAGCTTGAACCCATCACCCCTTGTCCTGTCGCTACAGTCCCTGATGAAGAGTCCCTCTCCAGCATCCTTGTAGCCCCTTTCAGACACTGGAAGCTGCTCTGAGGTCTCCACTCAGCTTCTCTTCTCCGGGCTGAACAGCCCCAATGTTCTCAGCCTGTCTTCGTGTGGGAGGTGCTCCAGGCCTTGATCATCCTCATGGCATCCTTTGGACTTGCTCCAACAGCTCCATGTCCTACTTATGCTGGGGACACCAGATCATCATCTGTGCAGTCCTGTTTGCTGATTTTTGAATTTTAAAAGCTGCTTAACAGATAAATCTTTACAAAATCAGCAGTTTTTGATGTCCCTCAATAGCTGGCCTTTACCAAGTAGTTCTTAGCACAAATGTTCTGCTATTTGTTTTCACATACTGTTTGAAAAGTACCAGTGAACAAACTCTGCTATTCTTTCTCCTCTTCTTTATTTGCATTGTATGTAGAGCTTGGATTTCCACTTGTAAATTATTTGCCCTTGTTCTTTTGCCAGCAGACAGACAGAATCAATTCCTCTTCTTTAACCCAAATGAATAATTGAAACTTTATTCATTATTTGCTTTCAAAGGTAGCATTTATATCCTTTCCATCAAAGCCATTCACCTATATGTACTTCTACTTATCAGTGTGTTTTATTTTCATACTGCTTCTGTAAATTGTAAATACCACAATCAAATCCTACATAAAGAGTAAAGTGGCTCAGATATTTAAGTTGATCACTTCGAAGAGTCTGGTCCTGTAGCTGGCTCTTACCAGCATTTTCTCTGACCTTGGATCAAGTCACTCATTGGTGTTTCAATTCTTCCAAACTGGGTGACTGCAAAACTCCTCACCCGTTGAGTACATAGATCAGGCCTTAGGAAGCAACATTTTCCCACTTCAGCACAACCAACAAAGCTGCAATCAGGGTGAGGACAATCAACTCCTGTTTCAAGACCAGGCAGTGCATCCTTTGAGCCCTGTTGGTTTAAGTGCTTTAAAGAGACCAAAGATGACACTGACCAGCAGCAGTGTTTCTACCTGGTTTCAGATTCCAGTAGGCAGTGAGAAACTGGTCAGGCTCTCTCATTTGAAACAATCAACTTGTGGAAGCACCTTTGGGTGCCCGGCTTGGGAGATCAAAAATGTTGACTCTGGTCTACACGTGCAAAATTAGGTGAGGGTGACTGCGCTTCAGCTTGAAACCAGGAAAATCAGAGGTAATTACACCCCAGGGGAACATGTTGGAGTGAAGAAGTGGTGTTGCACAGAACTATAAAGTCAACCAAGTAAATATTATACCATGCAGCACTGAAAGGCCAATGACGTTTATTTCTGATTTATCTATTTTTTTACTCAAATCTCTCTCTTATCAGCTTAGCTAAGGTGGCTCAATGTGATCTCCGTGATTTCAGTTCAACTCCAATTAATTTCCCACTATTTCAATCCAGCTAATGTCTCCTGTGCTCCTGTTCTAGCCCTTTCCTGATACGGCCTACTTACAGGGCTGATAAACGTTTACAGATGAGATAAAGATATCTACTTTTATAAAATGACAGATGACACCGAAACACAGTTTAGAAATCAAAAATCACTTTTATTTCTGACATCAAGACCGCTTGTCCTGTTACCCTGCACCTACCTGGAACGCCTGTGTGGCTTTCCTGGGCCAGACTTCAAGGAACATTCGATGTTATTAAAGCATCCTTCCAGATGTGAGGAGTGCAGCTCTGAGAGAGAGAGAAGGCGGCTGAGGTGTAACCTCATTTGTTTCCTATTCTAATCTGACAGATGTGAATCAATTTAAATTAATTCCAATGTTTCCTGTTCTATTCTAGCCCAGTCTAGGTTACTCTAGACTTG
>JAOEHY010048948.1:0-12944 GCA_025447955.1 Psilopsiagon aurifrons
TGCAGTGCTCAAGGCCAGGTTGGACACAGGGGCTTGGAGCAACTGCTCTATGGAAGGTGTCCCTGCCCCTGGCAGGGATTGGAGCTGGAGGAGCTTTCACTCCCCTTTGGGAACAGAATACCCTTCCATAGAGGAATAATTTACTTTGCCATTCAAACGCACTTTGCCTTTCCCCCCAGCCCCTCACCGCCACCTTCTTTTTGCAGCATCACAGCTACAGCAGCCAGCATAGGGGCAGCCGGGATTCCCCAGTCCGGGCTCGTCACCATGGTCATCGTGCTCACTTCTGTTGGGCTGCCCACAGACGACATCACCCTCATCATCGCAGTGGATTGGGCTCTGTAAGTGACTCCCAGCGGTGCTGGGCTGGGTGGGAAGCGCCAGCTCGTGGTGCTGCACCTGAGGCCAGCTGACCCATGGGCTGTGCTCTGAGGTGCTTCCAGCCTGGGCAGAGAGAACAGCACCACGGCTCCCGCTGCTGTTCTCTCTTTCATACAAAAAGGAAGTTTAATTTCTCAGGTGAGAGTTCTCCTCTCAGAACACGAGGTGGGTTCCACCTTTGAGTACTGCCATCACCAAACACAGCCTCACAGCCTTCTCTTACCTAGGGATCGATTTCGGACGATGACCAATGTCCTTGGTGATGCTCTGGCTGCTGGCATCATAGCACATGTCTGTGAGAAGGACTTTACTCCAGAGGCACCTGCGGTACGTGTTGCTTGCCTGGGCTCGCAGGGGAGCGCAGGGTGACCCCACAGACACAACCCATGCTCTGCCCTAAGAAATTCCATGGTGTTCTTTTCCTTTCTGCAGCAAGATCCAGGAAGCAGCACAGCGAAGCTCCCTTCTGGGGACACCTCACACCCTCAGCCCAAAGACAGTGTGATTGAAGTGATGGAAGAAAGCTTGTTTGGTCAGGCAGGAGTTCATTACAACATCTGCCAGGTGTAGATCACAGCATTCCTGCACCTGGGAACAGGATCCTGGTGCTAACCACGGACATGGTGAATGCCATGTGGATGCTCTGCAAGACAAAGGCCTTACTCGGCACAAGAAGTGGAGAAAACCTTCTCTATTCTTGGAGGACCAGAGGACTCTGCAGCAGCAGCCGCAGAGCAAGCCCTGCACCAAGGCCACCTCTTGCTTTGCTTTAGTAGAGATTTCTTTTCTAATCATTGCTTTTTTATTTGATTTCATTCCTGGGTCCTCAGCTATAAACTGAAATGAAGCAAATCTTTGTCTGGAGCTCAGAATCCTGCATTTTCAGCTGGAGGAGTGTTTCACCCTCAGCACGGACAGTGGGATTCATTTAATAGCAGGAACGGAAGGCGCAGCGTGTCTGTTTCTGCTGGCTGTCTTCTTACAATAACCAGGCCCAATTGCAACCATGTTGATTTTCCTAGCCATGGATCTGTCCCTAAGTCCAAATTCCAATTATAGCCTTAAGATCACAGCCTTAAAGTGTCCAAGGCCAGGCTGGATGGGGCTTGGAGCACCCTGCTCCAGTGGAAGGTGTCCCTGCCCATGGCAGGGGTTGGAGCTGGAGGAGCTTTAAGGTCTCTTCCACCCCAAACTAGGTGGGATCCTATGATAGAATCCCTGGCGTAAGCCCTCGTGAGCCGAGTGACTGAAGAAGGCAAAGCCATCCAAGTGTCTCCTACCTCAGCCCTTAACTGCGCCTGCTCAGAAAAGTACTTAAGACACTCGGGCAAGGCCTCAACAGGTTTTATCTAAGGCAGCACAAGCAGCCAGGATGTCTATCCTGGAATCTGGAGATAGGGCCCAGGGTGCACCTCAGGCACGCGCTGTCTGCCCCGGCATCGCGCCGTCAGTCCTGCCACTGCACGACCCTCACAGTCCCCCTTGGAGCTGAGTTTTCTTCCTTCCTCCACGCCTGCAGTGAGAAAGGATTGGAACATTAAGGCCCATGCAATATGGTGAAAACAGGAAGGGGAAAGAGTGGAGTAAGGGCGACTTAAACCAAACGGAGTCATTTCTGACTCCCAAAGGGACAGCATTTTGTCTCACGGGACACTGAATGGGGAGGTGCTCCCTGAAAAGGATGACATGGTACATTCCGGGCCCACTGCTGATAATAACTGAGCTCCAATACAGAGATGCCGTTTTCCAGTGACTTAAAGAGAAACTTCAGAGAAGTTTGGATGTGACATTTACCCAGCTGAGGGTCACTTCCGAAGCTCATCACACCACTATATTACTGTTAACTACCCTTTCCTCTAACCTGCGTTCCTAAGGATATACACCTTTGTATGAATTACTTGTGCAGTGTGTGGGCATGCAGAACAGCACAAACATGCACGTAAAACTGATACACTCTAAAACATACAATTAAGAGATAAATACACGTATTCTAAACAAGCTATAATACAGTATAGTTTAATACATGTGTAAACACACAGGTACTACGTGTGCGAGTATGCGCATATAAATGTGTATGTACACGCTAGCGCTTGGAGGCAGCAAAGCAGAGGGCAGCAGCACGCTGGAGAGCGGCTTTGGCCAAGGGCCTGTAGGGACAGGCCAAGGGGAATGGCTTTAACTGCCAGAGGGGAGACTGAGAGGAGCTCTTGGGCAGAACCTCTTCCCTGTTGAGGGTGCCCAGAGCAGCTGTGGCTGCCTCATCCCTGGCAGTGCTCAATCCAGGTTGGATGGGGTTAGAGCACTCTGCTCCAGTGGAAGGGGTCCCTGCCTGTGGCAGGGGTTGGAGCTGGAGGAGCTTTAAGGTCCATTCCAACACAAACCATCCCATGATTCTATAAATAATCAGGACAGAAAGGTGCAGTAGGGTATAGGGTCACAAGTGCTTCATTCCAAGCTGTGCCAGCCTGGCTCAACTGAGCCCAAACGCGCTCATGCCAGGACTCTGGAGCTCACTTACCGTGGCTGGTTCTAGGCTCCAGCATAGCCCTGAAATCCCACAAGCAGGAGCATGCGCTTCATCCATGCCCCCTGCAGCCCAGGACTGAACACTGACCCAACACTGCTCCTAAAGCCAAACTATTTCTGTCTGCTCTCCTTTACCATCTTTCTTTGGGGCATGCCTGGGCCGGACTTGGGGGCAGAATCTGTTCCAATACTTTCAAACAGAACTGCAGAAGTTTGTTGAAGAGCTCCACTGCCACCTCCACCAGGAAGCCCAACACTAACTTTTATCAAACTCAGTGAGTTCCTTGTAAGCCTCAGCTTAAGTTGCAAACATGCTATTTAATAGGTGCTCCAGCTCTGCAGAGAGAAGTCAATCCAGGTGAAACAGTTCAACACTTAAAGCGTTACGCTTGGAAGTCAAACAAGTAAAATCTCTATTTTAACTGTGACACATTTTGTTGCAAGGAAACCAGCTGCCGATGGGATGCCAAAGCTCTGCTCTGAGAGACCAGCTTCAGGCTCCCATTTGGCTAAATCCATTGCTTCTATCCATAAATACTTGAAAAATAAGGTCTTGTCACAATGCAGTGACACGGGGACCTTCATTGGAATACACACATGCACGGAAGAAGTTACCCCAAACATCCCACTTTTCCTCCCAGCCTCCTGCTGTCAGCAAGTGCTGGAAGCAGAAGACAGCTTAAGGAAAAGAAAGGTGGATTCAAAGCTCAAGCAGCAAAAGGGAAGGAGATAAGCAGGAACAGGCAGGGCCCCCTCAACACCCCACTGCTGCGTGCTGGGGAGGCAGGAGGGGAAGTGATGGAATAAGGAAGGGATGGTGGGATGCGGTCAGGCTGGATGTGCTTTCCTTAAACAGCTTCTTCTGCTCTGCTGGAGAGAACCCCCTGAGCTAAACACACCACAACATAAGCCAGAAAGACACTCCTTACACTAACACTTTCCCATGTTTCTTTTTTCTCATAAAGACAGAAGATGCAGAGGCCAACATAAAGAGAGGATTTTCCTCCCACCTTGCTTTCCAACATTCCAGTGAGATGGAATACTCCCATTTCTACTTCTCCCCCTCTCCCCCATTCTGAAGGGGGTGAAGTTTCACAGCAGGATACTCCAGCAGTGCCCCCAAGCACATCAAGTGGGAGAAGAGTGTAAAGCCAGAAAGTCCACTGGGAATTCTGGATCACAGAACCTCCCCCTCGAGGTTAATGGGGCTACACAAAGTTTTTGTGTTGCTTCTGATAAAATCAGCCATTTCTGAGAGGGGCCCATCCTTGAAGCTTTTTGGTGATTAATATATGGTTTCCCTCATAAAAAAAAACCTGGAAAATACAACGGTGCTGAGAATGAACCTGTGTGGAGTGACATGTGAATAACATCTGGTTGGGAGTAAGAATGTAGGAGTTGCCTGGCTCCATCCAAAGGACAATCCAGGAAAGGTCTAAAGTTCTGCACTGGCGGTGGAGCACTCCTCATTCCAATGATGCTGCAGATTCAGTGATCTGTTGTTGCACTGACAGTAACAGAAAGCACTCCCTTCTGTTCCTTGCCAGTTTAGCACAAGGAGTAATCCCAGCTGGCTGAACAGGGCTGGACTGAGCAATTCCCACAGCAAGAAAAAATAACTGGCAAGCTAGTTTTGCACAGCATGCAGATGCCTGAGCTGAGGGAGCATCTGCCCCACATCATCACACATGAGACACTCTTGGTCTTATTTTCCATCCCTTGTCACAGGTTATTCCTTAAGATAAAACCCAGAGCCACTTCAGATGTATGGTGACAGCCCAGCTCTGAGAGCCTGACCTCACACTGACAGATCGCCACCGTCAAGAGCTCCCTTCAAGTTTCAACGCATGTTTCTGCGTAATCATGGAGCTGGGCTTTGGTTTAATCAGGATGGACAACAGGAGATAGAGAGAACACTCGGTTTTCCTGAAAAATAGAAAGGAAATCATGTGCTGAATTCCACCTTTCTGACCAGGCTATAAGTAACCGAATCTTTAGTGGAGCAAGCCTGAACCTACGCATGAACACAGCCTGGAAAAGAATGTCACATTCCACATTGCACAATAATAATCCAATTCCTGCAGGGAAAAAAAACAGAATATGAACAATTCAGTAAAAGCCTAATTGTGTTCTGAAGTACATCACCTTCCACCATGGCTCATTTCAAAACATCATGCTCCTAACACGCACCCAACAGAACCACAACCGAGCATGTGGCAGAAGTACAGAATTCCCTTGCCCTATTGCCTGATCATTCCAGATTAATTCTAGTGTAAACCCCCTGCTGTTGCTTCCTTTGCTTCTGAGAAGACCATCAGGAAAGCAATGCTCCTCTTCCATCCCAGGCTTCTACAAAGCTGCTGCTTCATCCAACAAACCTTTGAACTGTTTCAGTATGAAAATTCCCGGTTTTCCTTCCAAAGTGCAGAAAATTTCCAACCCAAGGATGAATTTGGTCCATTTCTGCAGGTGTTTCTAAAAGAAAGTTAATTTACAGAAAGTCGTCTCAAAATAACACAATGGGATTCAAGTTCATTTGAGACATTTGGAAAGCAGTGTCATACTTTATTTAAAAGAAACCCATGTAAAAACAAAGCTTAAATGAAAATGGTACCTGAAAAATAAATTATTTGATATAAAACAAATCAATAACTTAAAACCACACTAAATATACAAAATGTTGAACCATATACTGTACAGTATGGAAAACAATTGATAAAACCTTCTGTCCCACAAACAGATTACGTCATGAACAAAAGAGTACATAAGGGAAATTAAGTCAATGAAACCACTAGATAGAAGTACAGCATTATTCAAAATTACTGGTCAAATAAAGGCTTTATCCCAACTTAATGTTCCAATTCTCTCAAGTCCTTTTCTTCTCAATGACCAAGTGAAAAAGTTCAGCTGTACCCCGGAAAAGTTGCTCAAAACTGTTGGAAAGTAAGGGACCACCAGCATGAGAGTGGAGACTCTAAAAGGTGAGCCCAGAAGCAAGTCCCAAGGTTTCAGGTGGCAGTTCTGCTGTCCCTCATCTCCATCATTGCCAACAAAAAGAATTTAAGTGCTGAAAATTCCACTCAACAGAAAAATAGGTTTAGCTCAGCCTTGGTGGATGGTTTATGGGGTGTGATAGACAGGAACAACCACAGCCAGCGGCAGGCAAACAGGACAGGATCCAAGGCAAATCCCTCCACTGGGTGCTGTGCTTGGCTTTAGAGCATCTAAAGGCTTTGCCTGATTTTAAACCATGCAGAAGGGGAGAGCAACACTTGAGGGCAGTTTAGTTGTACTACACAAACCTACTAGGAAAAAGCCATCACAAAACCAGGGCTGCACTGAATCCACCTAAGAGTGGACACTTGGGCTGCATCGTGGAGGAGTCACACAAGGTGCAGGACAAGCAAGAGGGACTCATGACCCTCTTCATGAACCCCAGTTTATAGAAAAGCCGTAAGGTAAAACATCAGAAAGGAACATTTGCCTTTGGACCTTTGTAACTCTCAGCTCTATTGTGATGAGGATCCAACACTGAGAAGTGCCAAGGAACTTGCCTACAGCACGGACCCATCTGCTTTGCAATACAGAGACTGAAGTACCCCGAGGGACGAGCATCATTCTTGGGGAAGAAAACAAAACCAAAAACCAAACCAAACTCCAAGTGCAGCCCCACTACGGGAGCTCTAAGTGAGCTGGGCTCTCTTATGGTGAATGTGAACTTGGTCCCTTTGCTCTAAAGCTATTCTCTAAGTAGAACTGTTAACAATAAGGTGCTTCACTGGCAGAATTCCAAGTGACAAATCTCCTCATTATACAAATCCAAATGGTAACCATATGAGAGAGGTAGCGTTAGGTCAAGTTACTGTGTTTGACTGTTGTGGCTGACCCTTGAGCTCACCATCAGCAGCTCACCAAACGCTGTACGTTACAAACCCTCTAACATGTTGCAGGCAGGTAGAGCCAATGACTATCAGGACTATCCATTTCCAAAGCTTGGCATTCCAAATCAGGGATCAGGTACACAGTTATTTTGGTTTTAACTGCTCAACATTCTTTCTAGAAAGGTACCTAGGCCAAGTTTTAAGATTTCTAATAGTTTCGTCTAAAGAACATTACAACACCCAATGTCCCTATAAAAATAAAAACAGGTGCCCCTCTACAGTGAGGCCCTTTGGTCATCAGGACAAATACAAGTGACCATAAACTGACCAACTAATATTCACTGCAATGAGAAATGCAGCCTGAATGACTCGTGCGTCTCCATTTTCAGTGTTTTCATGCTATCATGATACAGATGGACAAAAAACTTATAACCAACCAAAGGGAAGGAACAAGATATGTGCACACAGCGCATCACGGGAACGCTGACTTCTCCCTCCACCCTAAAAGCTGGCTCCTCACATCCTTCGCAGTCCCCGATCTAGAGCAGAAAGCGGAGGGACTGGCACCAGCTTGGCACAGGAGGCAACATTAACTGTGCTGGCCTCATCCCCCCCACCAGACAGGAGATGATAGCACAGCACCAAGGAAACCAAAATTTCTAATGATGAAACCTGAACATTAAAATAATTTCAACACTTCGGTATGAAGACATCATCTAAAACAGTCACAAGAGAATTAAACACACTCAGTTGCTTTGATTCTGTTTATGTTTAGAGTGGTTCTGATGCTGCCATCTCCTCATCTGAAGGAACTGGACTTGCCTCTGCCAGCTTAGGAGACACAGCAACACCAGAGCTTCCTTTTCCATATTTACTGTGAAGTTTCCCTATCTGCAGATGGCTATCGGGAGGTTTAATCTGTGAGCAGGCTTGTGGCTAGCTTTTTGCACCAGGGTGAATTCCATCAGAAGTGGGAATCTGGGAAGCAAATGTAAGTTACTGAGCAGGAACAAAAGCTTCATAATCATCAGACTGGAAAAGACCAAGCCTGAATAAAGCCTTTGAGCAACTCTGAGTTTGATAAAACTCAAGCTATTTTATATACTAAGAAAATCTGATTCATTGCTTTTATTTGGTTTTATTCTCTACAACACACCTCAAGCCCGGAATGTCTCTGAGAACTTTGGACGTGGTCTTCAAGCACAGTCAGGACAGTTCTGCGTTTAACAAGGCATTGTCTCGTTTTAGAGTGAAGCTCCACAGTCCAGCAAAGAATGAAGACTGCTTGTGTGCAGCTCTGGAAGCCCTATAACAAAAGTGTGTTTGGCAGCCACACCATGACCCGGTAAGAGCCTTCTTGGAGTGCCAGATCCAACAAAAGAAAGAGATGAGGATCAAGTAAGGACAGCAGCACTTCCCTTTCAAATGAAATACCAAGGTAACCCAAGTGATTTTACATCCAAAAGCGACAAAGCAACAATTAAAATCACACCAGACATTCAAAAGCTGGTGAGGTTTCCTGCAAACAATAAATGGTTGACCATTCAAGGTCCTGAAGGCCAACCAAGCCCCAGCACGGGACCCTGCCCTTGCACAGTAAAGCCTTTTTACTGCTACCAAAGGAGCTTGACTGCAGATGGGCCTCCTAAAGGAGATGGCTCCTAGCCAGCAAGTGAAAAGCAGGGAGTCCCCACTGGGAATGGCTGCAGAAGCCAATGACAGATTCTGCTGGAGTGCCAAGTGCTGGCATGCACGCAAGTTCTCCTTGTGAAAGCAAGTGGACCCAAAGCAAACAGGTCCATTGGAACATACAGGCCAAGTCTTCCTGTTTGTATTCCCACCTGGCAGAGCCTCAGCTCTGAAGGGAGCTACCCTGACCATAAGACTGATGAAGAAACCTTCTCTCCCCTTTCTTTTCAAACCAAGGCACGTGAGCTTCTTGACTCACTGCATTTATCCATCTGACCGAATACATGTAAAAATGAAACGGCACCCAAACTGCAGAGTCACGACAACCAGACTGATGCCTTCAGAAAAGCTGGCACAAAACCTCTCACCCAGTCCCTGAGGCATCATCACTCTCTTCAGCATCTACATGAGACTCTGCAACAGCAGCATGGCCATACCGACGTTTTCATGAGGAATTAGAGCTGGTCCTTCAGCAGCAGGTACCTGGGAGTGTCTTGTGAGGCTTCCAGCCTCTTCTGGGAGACCCAAAAATATTTCTACCAGAGCTGCTCCCAGCAGCACATCTCCAGCCGGGACCAGGTCTTTAAAATCTGATCACCATATCCTAAGCCAGCAACCAAGACTCCACCTTACTGAGCTACTGCACCTCATGAGAAACGTAAGTGCCCTCTGGGTTAAGACAGGCCTCGGGGTTCACAAAGATCCCGTAAGCAGTGACTGAGCATCATCTGAAAGAAACATCCATATTCCATCAAATTAAAGGATGAAAAAGCAGAATATATCAGCAGTCTTTCTGAACTCTGAGGCTCAAGAGGCCAAACCCTCTCCTGAAGCAGGTATGTTCGAGGAAGAGCTTCAAAAGGCTGGGTTTAGTTTCCATTTCCAGAAGTTTCCTTTGGTCTTTACTAGTAGGATACATGGCTCTTGTTTAGAACCAAAAGCAGCAAGAATACAGATAATTTTTCCTTGACTTCAGCTATTTATGCCAAACATTGACTATTATGATGCAGACCATACACTTCAGTATCAACTCTAGCTATTTTAGCAGGGGTTTGTTTCCCTCTTTTCCTGACTCAAGCAGCAACATTTTGCTCATGGAAATTACGTGGTAACTGCTGTCAGAGCAGCAATTGAAGGACCCTGGGATCAGATGTTTCCTACAAGAGGTGTTTCTGTACCACTACTGAAACAACATCCTGTGATTCCTTCTTACATAGCAAAGACAAATGGGAGAACCGAGAAGCAGGCAGACGATGAGGATGCTGAAAAGTCTCCATGAACTGTTTTAAGAGCTCAGAGCAGTGCCAGCACACCTGCACTGATCACTGATGGTCCATATCGAGGGTGTCCTCCACTAGAAGTCTGAACCCCCATCTAAATGCTGTGATAAACCAGCAACTCCCAGCTAGTGTGGAATTAACTTTATATGAAATAAGGCAAGAGAAAATGACAGGAAGCTGGGAACAACTGTCCTGTGGAATAGGACAGTGTGAGCTCAACAGATGTGGGACACAGTGAGAGGACTCTATACTACTCACTTTTACCTTAAGAGAAACTCTTGAGTGTTTCTGAATCTCTTCTTTTCCACATAAAAGAAGTACTGATGTAATAAAAGACTGATGACAAGTTGGTGGAAACATCTGGAACAGACTGCTGGAAGTACACTTTGAGGGGTGGGAGTCAGTTGCTCTGTCACAGCCACTGCTGTACAAACCATTGTGCTTCTCAAGAGATGGCTGTGAACAGGACTGGAGACAGTGCTGAAGGTGATCAAAGGAGATGGGCTGTCTTTGGGCTGTGCAAGACTGCAGGTCCCCTTGCAGAAAGAGAAGAAACGACTGTGAATGCAAGGCAAGGTCAGCCAGGGATGGAGTGATGCAAGCAGGAGGCATGGAAGGGTCTCTGCTATTTGAAAGTCAGCTTAGCGACTGGTAGAGGTTCATGCAACAAAAGGAGACACTGCATTAAAACTGCCCTGACCCCGTCTCTTGTTTGCTCTACCTTTCGCCAACAGAGCGTGAACACTGGACCTGACAGTTGTGCAGGTAAGTCTCTAGTCATGCCCAGTATCCTTACAAAGCCTTTACTCCACGGAGCAATCCTTGTCAGATTTCCTACCAAAGAACAACCTGGAGGGTTATGGCAGCCTGTGGCACATAGGTTCTACGTGACAGATTTCTTGTAGTGCTCTTGGTTCACAACCCTCTTTCTTTTACTTCTCTGTCAAAGGAATAACTGATAAACCCTTCAAGAGGAACTAGAGTTCTTTAAAGCAACACTCATTGAAAGCTGGACACTGTGTGCAATACTCAGCAAAAAAAGAACAGAAAATAAAAAACAAAACAAAATTTGAGCAAAACAAAATCAAATTTAATGATCTTAAATGCAAAAGTAAAAACAAACAAAAAACACAAAAAAGCAAAAGAAAATTAACAGAAACAGAACAACTCAAAGTTTCAAGGCAGTCTGCAGAAAACTTGGGGGATTAACCTTTAAATCTACAAATCAAAGGGGGGGTTTCTTTTGTTAATATCTAACTTGCAGGTAGGTAAGTACTTTTCTGCTGAGTGTTCAATAAGTAAAGCTAGTTGTCAAAACAAAAAACTATTAAAATAGAAAAATCTAGCACTCATTAGAAGGGATGCGAGAAATACAATGCTCAAATGTTTATAACTGTTACGGTTTTGTCCTTTACAAAATAGAACTACCAAAGAAATTCAAACTATAATGATCATTGAAAATGAGTAAGCATCTTGCTGCATTATAATGTACCAGTAAGTAGTGCACCATGCATTAAGTATCTGGACAGAAGAGATCGAGGTTGATCAAGTAGCAACGTAAGATTCGCACTCTCTTTTTGGAGTTTCATTTTGACTCTGAATCTTCCCAGAGTTTCTTGGAAACTCTTTGGTCCATTCCTATTAGAAAGTGGATTTTACAAGTAAAATGTTTCTAAAACCTTTGAATTGGACAGCTTGGCCACTGCTCAGTGTGCAACTTACCTCCTCAATGGTGTTAAAGTTATGCTGGCATGCTACTACTTACAAGACGTTGACTTAAAAACCTAATCCTCAACTATGTAACGTAGTAAATGAACATTAATTGAGCAAACAAATGACTGTCAACTAAAACATTAGTATTTCTCAACTTTTCTTCCATCCTACCAAGTCAGGGGTAGAGAAGAAGGTCACAGGGAAGGGGTGGGAGAAACAGCGACATAAAAACCCCAAGAAAATTAATTCAGTCAGCCTGATATTTTGCAGAAAATTCCAGTTTTTGCAGACAGAATTCAATGGAACAAATGTTAAGTCTCATAAGTGAAAGCATGCTTCAATTTTACCACCATCCAGAGGGTCTTGTTAATGCAATCGACTTCAGATTTCAGGGGGGTTTTGAAACATGTTTGCAAATGAAATAACTTAAAAGGAACTTAAAATTGGTCTGACATTGTGGGATTTCAAACATTTGAACATGTCAGTTGCATCCCAGAATATAAAACCCTTTTCACTTCTCATTTAGACTAAGACAAACACTTGTGAAAGTTGGCGCAAAATGAGCTTTACACTAACAAAAAAAAACCAAAAAAAGAAGAAGGTTTCAACTTCTGTCACTCACTTACTCTATTCCATACAAAAAGCACGAGCAAGTTATTTGTGGGACTTGTTGGTTTTGAAGGAAACCTGTAAGATTTTGTCCCCCAGGCGGTAGCCATTAAGACTTGCTATGGCCATTGCAGCTTCTTCATAGTTTGTCATGGTCACAAAACCAAAACCTTTGCACTTGTTGGTGTTGAAATCTCGAATAACTTTCACATTGGTAACCGCACCAAAGGGGCCAAACATCTGCCAGAGGATTCCCTCATCAGCATCTTGACCAAGGTTGTAGATGAAGATACACCAGCCAGAAGATGCGTTTCCTGGAACATTTACACCAGAAAGCCCACTCATGTGATCTACACCCATAGGAGAGAACCTAGCAAATAAAAAGCACAATATTTCATGTAAAAGTTCAATTCAATTCAGTAAATTCACTCGAATGGGAAGCAACTGAGCATCAATATTCTCTACATGGACATCAAAACCGCCAGAAAGAAACGCTTCCCCCATTCAAATTGACAATCAAAATTGACAGCTGCCAGGAAAAAAGAACAATGAATCAATGTTAAGTATTCCAACTAGCTGTTAATAGGGAACTATCCTTCGGAATAGCGAGGCAACAGGCAAGTTGCAAGGCAAGATTAGGTGCTCGCTTTCACAGGGTACCTGAAACTCAGCCAGGCTGTGAAGAGCACTCCATGGCATCGGTGCAGAACTGCTTGAGTGCAGGTATCAGGCAACACCTCCCCAGAGGTCCCAGCCTGCTTCAATCCACCCACCACTTCCCTCAGTGAGTTTGCATCCCATCACCTCTAAAATACGTTGGGGAGTCATAAGCCAAAGGGTTTTGTGGGGTTTGCTGGGTTTGTTT
>JAOEHY010048948.1:13044-28011 GCA_025447955.1 Psilopsiagon aurifrons
GGGAGGGGATTCTTTGGGTTTAGGAGCAGAGATTGTGTGTTTCTCAAATTAAATTTCTTATTTTATGGAACAGAAGCAAACCCCCCCAAACAAGCAGGTTACTCAACCAGCCCCAGCTATCAGGCAGCTAAGGAAACACTAGCACTTCCTCAGCCAGCTCTCATGGCTGTGATGTCCCGCATTCCGAGCTACGGAATTCAAATCTCAGGTTTTGAATCCTGAATACCCAGTTCTGGAGATATTCTAACTGCAGGAGCTTCTAAACATCAGATCAGCAAACCACATTGAAGTCACATAGTTTTACCACTGCAGGATGCATGTATGGTTGTCTTAGTGATTTTACACCAACTTCATCCTAGGAAAACTTCTCTGGCTTTACTGAAGTGGGTTTTAAGCCACCAACAAACCCTTCCTAAACCTGCTTCCTGCATCGTACCCCAGGAGTATTTATGCGTAACAAATAGCAAAACCCCTTCTCCTTTTTATTATCTTGCTTTGAATTATTTTCTTTTCTCCTATAACCCAGATCTCTTAACTCCCCTTTATTCTATTTCTGGTCTCCATCCTAGTAATTCAAAGCTTCAGAGTATTTTAAGGCAGTATTACGGCTGCAAGCTAAGCACCCAAAGGTCAGGAAATGTGAAAGTTAAGGTTAAAACCTCAATTTTATGAAACTGAGCTTATGTATTATTTAAAAAATGTGAGGACATGTGATTGTAGAAATATAATTATACTATACCAGGGGTTCCCAAACTGTGGTGTACCACTGGTGATATGCAAACCACTTAAAAGTGGTACACGTGCTGCTCTCTGCCAAGAACATGGGGGTGGCAGTTCCTGATTCTCTGCTGACCTGGAGGAAACAGGGAATGGATGTCTGGGCAGTGAACGCTGCATTAAGTGCCAAACACTCTCCCACTGACTCTTTCTTGCCCTGTACCAAGAGAGGAGCTGCTGCTGTCTTTAGACAGAAGGGAGGGCTCAAGACAGTGTGCATCAGAAGGAAGGGAAGCAGAGCTGCAGCAGCCCACCCATGCCCACAGGGAAGTCAGCTCATGCTCAGTGTGGCACTTTGGTTGATGCACTCATACAAGAGACCCACGCAGTCACCATCTCCCCTGCCCAAGGCTGTCTGGTACTCAAAGACAGCTCATTCCCTTGGACACCTGAGCTACGAGATGCTCCTATACCAGAGCAGGGGGAGTTTCAGTGATGCAGACCCCTTCCTGACCTGGCTCAGTCTGGCTGTGGCCCCACTGGCTACCTGCTGCTGGTGTTTCTAAGCCCAGTGTGGCCACACCTGAGCTCATGCTGCACATACTCACTGATGCTCACACTGTTGGCCAGCCCCAAGGAAATCCAAGTTTGGGAATCCTTGTACTACAGTCAAAATTGAAAAAGCAGTTAAGAGTATCAGCAGGTGAATGACACGCACTAATCCATATGATCTGATGAGTAGGTGACAGATCTACTGCTTAGTTTTCTTTCACAGGAAACTGCTTCTGTGTTTGTATGCTTTATAGGCTTACTTTTTGGACAGACACCTTCAGCTCTGTAGCTTGTTCCCATTTGTGAAATGAGAGGGTAGGATGCAGTTCCCTTAATATCTGGGAAGTTTTTGTCTCAACAGATCACCAGCCTTGGGTTCCTGCTTCCATGTGTGGGGAGCAGAAAACCACTGAGCTCAGAATTGCACAATGTTGGTTCCAGCAGTCAGTGTAGCTCTGAACCTGCTTCCTGTAAAGCCTCAGGCTCTGCCCACAAGCCCAGATCAAAAGGACATCAAGGACTGGAACCACCTGCAGAAGAGCAGCAGGAAGATAACGAACCTGAATGCATACTACAGGAAAAATAACAGCACAGAGCTGTGGTGAAGGGAAAAGCCCAGGACTCTGAGGGCCTTTGGCCAGCGCTCTCCAGCTTTAGGAGCCAAACTCCTTCATTTCATCAGAGTTCAATACCTACAGAACTGCTATTTTGTTTAAGCTCTCGCCCCCAACGGTTCCTCTCTCCTCCAAACTCAATCCCACACCACAGTGTCATTCCCCTGGGACGGAAGCAGAGAGTATGTCAGACCGTGCCTCGGGCCAGGCCAGCACTTTGGTGGGATGAGGCACTAAGACCAGTTCCTGATGTGAGCCACAGATACCACAGGAACTACAAAGGATTAACAGAACATTAAACAAAGGGTCTGAGTGATATCTGCACGAAATTAATAATTATAAATTAGATATACCAACGGCTTAATCCTGGATTTACAGGGATTAGGATGGAAAGAAATGAAGTGTAATCAAAATGCCAGTGTCAGAATTCAACTTCCAAGTAGCAGAGCCCACAGCTGTAATTTATACAGACTGTGAGATCTTTGGAAGCAGCTTATCCTTCCATCATGTTTTGTTCAGTACACAAAACCATGACTCAGTCCAAACTGAGGTTCCTAAGGTTTACCACAGTTTGACCTTCAGCATCCTTTAAGGAACACTCACTACCAAGAACTTGCTGCTGACACCAAAGATGGGAAGTAAAATAAGAAGAGCTTGTGGGACGGTGCCTGTGTGTACTCGTAAGGACATGGCTGCTGCTCTACTATCCCCTCTGCCAATCCGGAGTACCTCAAAAACTTGAGGTTTCTTTCAATCAGCAAGCAGAAGGTGGCCAAAATGTGTTGACAGATGAGCACTGGGCTCAGACAACCCAAGTGGGCAGTTGCCACAGATGAGGGATGGAACAGAGAGACAGAAGGTCTTCCCTCTCATCTCCTCTTGTGAGAACCCTGTAGAAACGTAGGAAATGCACACAAATAACATTAATAATGCTCTTACAGACACCACAAATGAACTGGGCATTAGAATTTAGTTTATCTTGCAAGTACTACCACATGAATCATTTTTACTGTTTCTGAGCGATGAGGACAGAATTAAGGTTATTTGGTACCTTATTTATGGATGCGAATGTTATTTGTACTGCTTACTCTGATGCCTCTTAAAGCTGCTGTAAATTTTAAGTGGAAGAAGGATGATGAAAATGTCCAATTACATTAATAAGGAAAACATGAGACATAAAGCCTCAAGATCTTACCAGGACATAACAAAGCCCTGGCTGACGCAAGACACACTTCACCTAACTGCAACAACACAGAATTGCATTCCTTGCTTCATCTGGGTGCAGAGATCTGGATGAGTGCTTCAGGGAAATGAGATTTGAGGAGCTGCCTGCATTCAACTTGCCTGGGCCACAGTCGCAACCAATGACTGAGGTTGGCAAGGACCTCTGGAAACCTCTAGCACACCTCCCTGCTCCAAGCAGAGGCACCTTGAGCAGGTTGCTGAGGTCTGGTCCAGCCAGGTTTTGAGCATCTCCAAGAATGGACACTCCACAGTCTCTCTGGGCAACCTGTTCAATCAGCATTAGTGGAAAACAACAGATGACAATGATTCTCATTGGAGACATATCATACTGAGCTGTTCTTCAAATGCTACAGCATTATAGGAAGGTCACTGGAACAACAGTGCTGTAAAAAGCTATTTGAGTTTTCAGTCCAGTTTTACTGAGCTAACTGGAGGAGAAAAATAGAGAAAAGTAAATTCTCCACAGAGAAACACCACCCTAAGAAACATGAATACATAACAAAGCCCAGACAACAAGTATATGCAATGCATTTTCCCGTGCACGGTCCAACTATCACCACCCTCCTCTAAGCAACTAAAGCAATGCAAATTCAAGCAGCTCATATTCCCAGCAGCTCTCAAAGGCAGAACACCCCGTGTCTCCCACAGTCCTGGGAGCTGGCAGCGTGCTGTAATTACTCAGTGACCTTACCGAACTTCTGAGGACTCAAGGACAGAGCACTGCTCAGCTCAAGAGGTACGCAGAAACCCTACCGCATCTCCCCGTCAGGAATAAGGTTTTCCTGTTTTACTGTGACACGCCCCTGCTGGAACCAATGGGTCAGAGCTTGAATTAAGTTGCAACTTACATCAGTATTCACCTGATGAACCTGTAGATGGACTACAGCCTGGGGATCTGTTGAGACAAGCACCTAACACCACCCATCTGGAATCTGCTGCTTCCTGTATCTCACTACACACTCAATTGCAGAAACAGCCACCGTAGGGTTTGTCCCTTGATATAATTAACTTAAATATGAATTTTACAAGTAAGATTTTTACTTTCATCATACTTTAATTCAACAGTTTTATTTACAGAACACTGCAGGACACAGAGTGCACTCCATATTCATTCACACACAATGAGATCACTGCAGAGCTTCCCAGACGGACACGGGAATAGCAGCACAGCCTTAAATGCATTATTCTTCCTAACCTACCTGAATCTTTGCGCCTGGTGATGCACCGGCCCTCCGAACCTTCTAGCTGGTGAATGACACAGCTGGGATAACAGAGCCACATTTTTGTTCTGGTTAGGATTGGCTGCAAACTTCACTGTAATGGGTTCGGAGGAACCTGGGGGTTTGTGACCATTGAAATTTGTAATTGCCTCTTCTGCTTCTGACCTTTTGTCAAACCGGATAAATGCGACCCCTCTGGACAAACCTTTTAACCAAACCAATAAAAAAAAACAATAAATAAATCAAAGGGAAGTTCAGGATGAACTCAAAATAACTCTGAAAGCAAAGGAAAACCAAAACTGTTAAGTATTTCTGTGGGCACGGCTTGCAAGTTCTCTACAGTTACTGATGGTTCTTCAGCAGCTGGAGAATAAAGTACAAAAGTAAGGAAACAAAAGACAAATGAATACATTTGTTCCAGGCCAGGCTGAACGGGGCTTGGAGCAAGCTGCTTGGGTGGAAGGTGTCCCTGCCCCTGGCAGGGGTTGGAGCTGGAGGAGCTTTAAGGTCCTTTCCATCCAACCCAAGTCCCGGTTTCTACGATCTGCCCCACCACTGAATGGAACAGAACACCAGCATCACCCAGAAGTCAGCAAGGACAATTCCAGAGCCTAGCATACTGGTACTTCCTCTCAACTTCCATGTTGTTCATCTTAGTGGTGCTCACTTGGATCTATCACAGCCTTCATTTAAAACAGAAGTGTTGTAGAAAGCACATTTTTTAAACAGATTAATTCTTTGAAGCTGGAAAGGGCCTCTGCTGAGCAGCTATGTCTGAAAGCACAACAGAACACAGTTTCCCCTAACTGGGACTAGGTCAAGATGTGAAATGCAGGTTTTCAAGCCAATGCTTGGCTACAGTCTGAAGGGAAAGGAAACCTAGGCTAGGCTTCCATTCAACTTCATATTGTAAACAGAATCCATTCTTCAAACAATAGATTATTAAGGTTATTTAAAAGCAAGCATCATATTCTGAGCTGACACTAATTTAGACAGCATCATGCCTCAGCACACTTGATGAAAACACTGTTATTCCTGGAGGGATTTAAATTGTATGACTTCTGCCCTCTCATTTTATAGCTCTGTCAGACAGATGCAAATGATCCCGACTCCACTGGCAGCCAGAGAAGGAGGGCTCGTTTCTAATGTGTTTTCTGCCCTCTAAAAGTCTTTTTCGGCTGCCATCTAGATGGGCAGTTCTAGAGACAGAGCCATAGAGATATCGAAGCGGAGTGCTCTCCAGGAAAGGATTGTCCTCATAGAGCACAGGCTGAAATAACTAGGTAAGAAATTAAAACTCTCTGAAAACACATTATAACATGGAGTCAGGATTAACATTACAAAGGAAATCCTTAACTTTGGTCTCTCCTGAGCCAAGTGCTTAACCAACAACTGCTTCCTTCTCTTTCTCATGATATTTAATACACAAAATCCATGCAGCAAGTTCAAGAGGGAAGGACTAAGTGTACGGTTGGCAGCAACCACAGAGGGCTGTGGGACGCCTCAGATGTTTTAGAAGACGAGAAAATTGTCTGAGTGAGTTCCAGGTTGGTATAAGAGACAAAACATATTGCTTTGCGTCTTAATATAGAGCTATGGCCTGGAATTTACCTGTGGGTAATAGCTGTGTATGTGTGAAGTAAAGGTAACATTAGTCCTCTAGATTAGAGACACTGCCCAGAAGTACAGTGCACTACAGTAACAGCAAGAGAGTAGATCTGGCAAAGGAGCCTGGTAAAACTGACAATAAGGGCATGAAACATGGTATGATTTAGACTACAAGCTAGCAGACGAGGCAGAAGAAGTCTTTCTGTGCTTTAAAAACACCACTGGAAAAGGATACCCCATGAAAACAGCATCAGTGCTTGTCACCAGATGTCATGGTTAAGTTTGTAGAAGTCTGATTTAGTTTAGGATCTGCCAGAAAATGTGCTATACACAACAAGTAATGCAACAGAACTCACCTGTGGTTTGATCCACAAGCACACGGGAGTTGATGATGCGGCCAAAACGTGAAAACATATCTTCTACATCTTTCTGTGTCATTGACCGTGGTAGCCCACTGATATATAAATTAGCATCCTTGATAACTTCAGAACTTGGACGAGCATAGGAAACCTTTGAAAAGGAAAAAAAGGAAGTTGTTCAGGAAAACGTAACTCTTGGGCAGAAGCTCTTCTTCAGGAGGGTGCTGAGGCGCTGGCACAGGGTGCCCAGAGAAGCTGTGGCTGCCCCCTCCCTGGCAGTGCTCAAGGCCAGGTTGGACACAGGGGCTTGGATCACCCTGCTCCAGTGGAAGGTGTCCCTGCCCCTGGCAGGGGGCTGGAACTGGAGGAGCTTTGAGGTCCCTTCCAACCCAAACTGTTCCAGGATTCTATGATCACCTCAGGAGGTGTGACTTCCTACACATTCAGTAGCTGTTATTTTGGAAAAAGAGTACATGTGTATTAACATGATTTCAAATAGAGATCATCAAGTAACTGAGATGCACATGAGTTCAAAAGCCCAACAACAGTTTCTAATGATCCCAGCTGCTGCTGTCAAAACAGTGGGAATGACAAAAGGGAATCTTTGAACAGAAAGCTCTTCCAAAACCCAAGAGGCTTCAACAGCTTACTTTACTGCTCTCATCCCAGAGTCTAGCACGCTGCTCTCACCCCAGAGTCTAGCACACAAGCCTCCCCAGCAAAATGGAGTTATTAGAAAGTCACTTCACAGAAGAATAAGGAAATCCAGACATCCTACCTTGATAGTTTTTGACTGAAGTCTGAGGCCATTCAATGTGTTTATTGCTCTCTCAGCATCTTTTGCAGTAACGTAGTTCACAAAGCCATAGCCTAAGCTGTGTCCTACATGGAAAAACATCTTCTGAAATTAAACGTAACCACAGTTATCACCATCAATGTCAGAGAAACACAAAGGAGAAAAAGGGAACTCAAACATAATCCACACAGCAAGTAAGTGCCATAAGCCAAAGAAGCATCTCAGGGCTGGCAGGCATCATGAGGAGTAACTCGGAGCTCTTCCATTTGCACTGTGGACATCCTCTGCCCCCAAGGCCAGTGCGTGTCAGGCAGCTGCAGAGGTTCCACAAGCAAAAAATACCGAAGCTGAACAGCCTTGAAAACTTAATGGGGCTGGAACAAAGGTGAGAACTGAACGAAGTCCATTAGTACAAACTCTTGTAGACAAAGAGCAGAGGGAGAATGCATCAACAGAGGAACCCCCAGTAAGAAGTCATCAGGCTGCTAATTTCTGTGGAACTATTCCAACTGTTGCTCCTGGAGACAAGAGGGAAAAGAGTTTTCAGTCGTTAATAAATCCAACGTAGCTAATGAGCAGTGAGTGTCCTGAACACAGGATGGAGCTGAAGAGGGAAACAGCCTCTCAAATGCAGACAAGTCATGTACTACTACTTTATGTAAGTTTACTCTTACAAAAAGAGGGCAGGGGATTGGAGCTGGAGGAGCTTTAAGGTCCTTTCCAGCCCAAACTGCTCCATGATTCGATGATATTCCCTCCTCCTAAACAGTAAAAATTCCCTTCCTTTTAGGATATGCCAAAAAATATACAAGAAATCAGCATTCACACAGCATTACGATGAATGTCAAGCATTTATCCCAGGCAAGCTGACAAGTTATTTGCTTTACTGTGATGTTAAGAGCCTATCAGGTAAAAGAAGGCAGCACTGTGAGAGTTTTCGGATTATTTTAGTGGAGAGTAATTAAATAAACCTTTAAAAAAGCCTTTCAGAAGTCTGAACATACATAAATGCAAATGCACTCCAGAAGCAAAGATAAAAAAAGAAGAAACAAGTAGGTCCTTATCTGGATAAATAATTAACAGTGACCAGAAAACCTCGTTTTAAGCAAACTACTCTACTCCTTCAGCTGAAAGAATCCAGTTTTGTTTCTGTGACAAAAAGCCCTTTCACGAAAGAGGCACTCGCTTTCTTTCTAAGCATCACTTGGTTTTCTGTCCATGTCCCTGCTTCCTTCCCCAGCTCCCTGAGCCACTGCTTCAGCCTCCAGCTCATTGCTGACCCTCCCCACCCCCACCAACACCTCCAAGGAGTCCCCGCAGGACAGGGCTGGAACTGGATGAGCTTTGAAATCCCTTCCAACACGAACCAGCCTGGGATTCAATATCCTGGGTTTCCTAGAGTAGAAGGGATACCTATCCTCTGCTCAAACAGTACAAAAGGTGTGAGGGAGGGAACAAGAACCCTGAAGATGTTGGACACCTCCCTAACAAAACCAACTGCCACCAGACAGAACGCTTATGCCGAGGTGCACAAACTTGTTAACAGGTACTCAGAGCAGGGCCATGGGTCCCATGAGCAACAGTCGGATTCCACAGCAGGCTGAGACACTCAACATGTGCAAAAAGCTTAACCCAATCTTTCCAGAGCTTTAGTGGGGTTTGGAAGTAACAGCACCTCACAAAGACAGAGAAACTAAATACAACCCACTCAGAGCAGAGTAACTTTTGGCTTTAGCATTTGGTAAGGAAGGACTAAAAGCTTGTGAATACCTGCATGAAGAGCAGACTAAAGATCACCAGGCTCCCTCAGAACACACACAGCCATTGATTAGAAGCATCCACATTGTGCACAGACACCTTGACACGACTCTGCTTCTGGAATTGCTGAATCTCTTGCAGTACAGGGTGGCCCAAGGGTTTCTCCATTAACAGATACTGAAGGAGGAGAACCACTTTAAAGATGCCCAGCACAGCAGATGGGCTGGAAACCCAGAATCTGCATGTCCCAGCAAAGCCAAGCACTCCCAAGGCAAAATATAGTACAGGACATATTTCTTCTGTTGAATCATCTCTGGTAGGAGGCAGAGTTGCTCCAAGAAAGGGGACACTTAACACTACCCATTGCTGGGGAGGAAATTAGTGCAGAGCATAGGTTTGGCTCCAGTGTCTGAAGTCATTCCACAGCCTGATCAGTGCGGCCTGACTGGACAAATCCCAGCACTTTTCCTTGCCTCACCCCAAAGCAGAGCCACAGGAAGAGAAGATTTCATCAGTTCCCTTGAGTCAGGGGCAACTCAGCAATCACCCCAGGAGGCCAGGAGATGCAACACTGAGAAGCTGCATCTCACACTTGACACTCTGCCACACTATATTGGGAAATGACCTTCTAATGTTTCCCCAGGCTCAAAGCCCCAAGGAATGGCTAGTGCTAGCCTGAAGATCTGACAGAAAGAACAATGTCTACTGTCAGTTCTATAGTTCTCTTATGGTGTCCAAGATATACTCACCACAAATACAAGTACAGTGAGCAACAACCCAGGATTTGCTCACTGTACCTCATCACAAGTTAAGCAGAGCCATACCTGGAAATGCTTGGGAATGCAGCACACAAATTGGGGAATGAAGAGACCAGCACCCAATCTTTCCAGCATGATGAGGAAGAGCTGCAGGAGCACTGCACCCTGACTAACCTCCATCTATCATGCACAAGCTTCACCTCCCACTTGCTGCAAGGAACAGAGAAAGAAGTCCCCACATCTCAAACACCACCTCATATGCACTGTTGGACTAACAGCAACTGCTCTAATCCATGCGCACACAAAGCAGGAAACTCAGAGTGAGAAACGGAAACTGCCACTGCAGTTTGCTGCCACCTCCCACTTCCTAAGGTGCCCATCAACAACAACGTCCAGGTAAGCAGTTGTTTCAAAGAGTTTCTAGAAAGGTTACAAGCACAATCTAACACGTGGAACAGAAGATTGTTCAGTCCCATGCTGTAAGCCTAAAAAAACCCAACCAGATCTATACTCTGCTCATAATGAAGATTTGAAGCCAAACGGACCTTTGGCTTTCAAATCAATTCTTGAACCAAAGTAATGATTCTCCAGAAAGCAAAGGCTACTTCAGGCAGTCATTAGAAGCTTTATTCCAGGGAGAAGACGTTTTCTACCCTACACGTTTCATTAACAGAGAATGAACTGAGAAAACAAAGATACCCATCAGGCACTGGTTTATGAAGAATAAGCATTATCAAACAGTGATTTTTAATTCTGCAAATACAGACATTAAAGGCAACTCCAAAGAAAAGAAAGGTTTAAAGGCATGCCATTCCAAACTCCAAGCCTGGGAATTGCTCCTCATGGTGTTGCAAGCAGCGACAAAATTCAAGCAGCTACTAAATTAAATGCCATGCAGAACTCAACGCTTGCCAGCACTTCAAACAAAAGCAAGCATTTTGCCCACAGGCACTCAAGGACTATGCAATTCCAACAGGGATTTTACTTCTGATTCTCCAGGGCTGTTAGGAAAAACCTGCAGCACACAAGCACGTGCTTTGGACTTTCAACTACCCAGCACTGTCAAGCTTCAAGTTAAAGTTAACCAGACTTTACCAGGGGATTCAGTGCTACAGGGAACAGTGTGAAGCAGACTCTGAAACTGCAAGTGATGACATGCCTTGCTTCCTTTTTCACATATCCTTACCTCCCACAGAGGCAATTTTGTGCCGAGTTGAAAGTCTAAGGTGTAGCTTAGCCATGACAGCTGAAGAAGGGTTTGCTATCCTTAAAGAAAGTGTTCCTATGTCCCTGCAAAAGGGGCCTCCAGAGGAAGCCTTTGCTTCTGAGCATCTCAAACTGTTTGCCAACGTCTAGGCTGAATGCTCAGCTATCAAATTAGCCAAAGAAATCAGTAGTTTAGGCAACTATTTCATGATGATTTTACATGTAGTCATGGTTCAGGCCAGGAGAATGGAAAGAATGTAAATCCCATGGGCTGAGATAACAGCAGTCTAAGGTTACTAAGGTATAACACAAAACCACCGCTGCCACCACCAATAATAATGATAAGGGAAATAACAAGGGGAGAGAATACAACTGCTCACCACCCACCGACCGATACCCAGCCTGACCCGAGCAGCGACCTTGCCCTTCCTTGTGATTATACCCACACAAACATTCAGTATTTCTACATTAGACAGCACTCAGTTAAGCACTGCCTTGAGCAGCCCACCACCACCAAGTGACAATTCCTTACACACCAGACCATACCTGCAACTTTGTCCCGAATAAGTTTTGCAGATTCAACTTCACCGATGCTGCTAAATAGACTCCGCAACTCATCCTGTGTCATGTTCTGAGGGAGGTAGTTCACAATGAGATTTGTCCTACCGATATCGTCCCTGCAATCTTCAGCCATGTGATCTTCATAACCATTAGACATCTTATATTATATCTGCCAAGAGAAAAAACATCTCACATCAGCTCTAGATCCTGAACAAAGCCAATTCTTCCATGGATCGTTACATGTGGTTAATGAAGGAAATGAAGGCATGAAAGAAAACACAAAGCAAAGTGCAGGAAGCAGTGGGTGCATTCCACACTGGAATGGGCTCACCCAAGTAAGATGGAGGTCTGTAAAGTCATGAATAGCTTGAAGAAAATCAACCAAAAGCAGTTACTACCTTTTTCTTATAATATGGAGAAGGAGGAAAATATGGCCATTGACTGGAGAACAGTCTAAAGCGAAGTGTCAGGAAGAACTGAAGTACTTGACCACAATATTAATCTCAATGTCGAAATAAATATGGAGGAAAAGAGTGGGTTCAAAAAGAGGTTGGGCAAATCAAGGTTATTACAGCGGCCACAGGAATTTCCACAAGCCAAACTTCCTCCACCTGAAAGAAGTTGGAATGTTTCTTCTGATAAAGAACAACCAACTGTTCCTACTGTGCATTTTTCCCCCCTCACTACATATTATCTGTTGAAAATCCCAAAACAATTCCTTCTTTCCAACTACCAAGCACAGCATTTTACAGAACTCTGTACCATTCAAGAGCTCGTCCTGTGACAGGAGAGAGCTGAGGTTCCAGAGCCTGAGGAAGCCTGGGCTGAAACCACCACCATGCGAAGCTCATTTTCTTGTACAGTTCCAGACTCTGGTCCTCCAGTTTCTTGCTGCAGATTTGGTCATCCCCTCAGTCCAAGCACACCAAACACCCCCAGCTCCGAAACAACAGTTTTGTTTTAACAGCTCTTAAAGACAGCCATGAAGCAGACAGAATTAACAGAAAAGCTGCTAAACACAGGGGAATTCATGGCCTCCTGATGCTCAGTTGGGCACTCCTCCCCTTAAGGCACTGCAATAGTGTCTAATTCTGTAGGTGCTTCCAACTCCATCAGCAAGAGGAATAAACCCATAAAACTTTTTTGGGGGAATGAAATTAAGGTTAACCTGAGAGGATGGAGTTCTTTCTTGAATGCAGAGCTCCCACTACAGGAAGAGCATCCACAGTTTGGTCACGGTACAGCTCCAGCAGCAATGCCTGCTCAGCTCATCCCCTGCTCCTGCTGCACTCCGTCTGCCAACTGTAAATCCAGACTGACACCACTGGGTTTCCAGAATAACGGTCAATGGATGCTTCACCTGATGCAAGCGCTCAGTCTAAGCACAAATTCAAGCGCTGGAGACTTGCCAATCCTCAAGTCCCTTCTGAAAGTTCAGTATAAACCTTCCAAGTTCAATGTGAAATTTGCTTCTCAGCACTGCCATGGAAGAATCAATTACCCCAGGCTCAAAGAAGAACTTTGTGTTTATTTTAATACAACTTTTGGCCAACACACTCATTTAGCCAAAAGAATAACCTCAGGTGCTGTACACAAGCACCTCCTATTAAAACTCCTCTAGCTGCAGCTTGCTTGAGAGCTGAGCATGTTATCTGAGGCAGGTATCAACAACCCAATACTAATCTTGCCTGAGGGGATGATCAAATCTGAGCTGAATTAGAACAGTCCATTAGTACCATTGCTTCCCAGCCACCACACATGAGGTTGGGTGTTCAGAGCCTGCAAAAGGCTTTAGCTCATCAGTGCAGCGAGGCAGCCACCCTCAGGATATGACACAGTTAATACTGGCTGTGCTTGCCAATTGATTTTTGCATTGAGGTGGAACAGAAGCATTCCCAGGACCCCATTTGCTCCTCAAATTGGTGATGTGTAGTTACAGCCAAGAGAGTTGGCCAGGCTGGACGGGGCTCAGAGCAACCTGCTCCAGTGGAAGGTGTCCCTGCCTGGAGCAGGGGGTCAGGACCGGAGGATCTTTAAGGCCCCTTCCAGCCCAAACCAGGCTGGGATTCTGTGATGGCAAGTTACCAGACTTTGCTAAGCAAAGCTGGCAGGAGTTTGGCAAGGGCCTATCACTTGTAAACCGCTTCACCACAGCCTCTCATCTCACTGTCTGCAGTACTTCTGGTGATAACCATGCAGTGTATTGGGCATCCTTGGTTCCAAAGCTATTGGAACGGTGAAGGAAGCCTTCCATCTGCTTTCTTCAGACATCAGGAAGCCCTACAGACAGGCCTGGCAAACATTTTCAAGGGATACCAGGCACAAAGCATGCAGGGCAATGAAGGCATAGCAGAGAAGAGGAAAAGGAGCAGAGCACTGATAAAGATGCTCCTTTCTTCCTAATCTTTCACCACACACTGACACAATCTACTGCAATAAGCCTTTCTGGCTGTACTGGGAGTTAATGGGAAACCACTTCCTCCGCTGGTGGTGAACTATGCTTATATCAGTGAGAGTAAAAACAGCCCCTTAAGAAGTGTTGGCCTTTGTACCCTGAAAACAATCCCTGCTCAGCACACGGATGATGGATGTTAACCCACCCCCTCAGCCCTCCACAAGTCAGGGTTGACTCAGAGGCAAACAACAAATTTGGCTGTGTCTTGGACACTGCTCTGCCACTCAGTGCTGAAGCTGCTGAGTTGTCTTCCTTAGAGACCACACCTGAAATAGAACAAAAAGGACACTACTACATCAAGGGCAGTGCCAAACCAATCCACAGAGCTGCAGAAGGCAGATGCAGAGGTGCTGAGATGTCCAGCTTTGAACACATGCCAAAAGCAATGCCACACACCAGAAGGGTCTGCAGAGCCTGTAGAGCCTCCAACAGCTTTACGTGCTTCAGAACTCGGGACACAACTGAGAAGCAAGAGGTTAACAGAGGCACAGAGGAGACACAGACTGGACACCCCCCCTCACACCCCCCATCCATTTTTTCTTCTCAGACCCTTCTATTTCCCCTATAATCTCCAAGAAAACCCCTTTTACTCTTCAAACAAACTCCTTCCGTGTGCCCAGCAGCTCTCCATACTGCACCCCACAAGCATAGATGTCTCCATGAACATCCATACAGACTCTAGAGATTAACGACACCACAGCACAATACCGGCTGCTATTTGAATCATGGCATTCATACAACCCTGCTTTTAATAGGAGAGGATTTGAATGTTGACCAAAAGCCAGAGGAGGTGAAGGGGAAAACACAAAGTCCACAGATCCTCTCATCAATTCAAGGATAAAATTTATACACCATATGAGGGGAAAAAACACTAAGTTTAACAAAAAGTTACCCAAGTCTGTGTAATGGCCTGTACAGGTCCGACACTTCAAAACCTCAACTACAGTGTGAGCCGTGTGCTTGCCTTTCAACAGTTTATTTCAATGTTGTCCTGGGTTCAGCAGTAGCAGTCATTTTTCTCCTTCTCAGTAGTTGGTGCAACGCTGTGTTTTTGACTTGTGGCCTGAGAACAGCGCTGATAACACCAATGTTTTTAGTTATGGCTTAGTGATGTTTGG